>JAJOOR010024206.1:0-20473 GCA_036250505.1 Solanum acaule | reverse complement strand
ACATCGATTATGATGTCTAATATGAGGTAAAGGTAAGGGTTAGTAAATTATACACACGTAGCTGGACCAAGGTGCGGGGTGAAATTCTCTAGATGCCGTACCAAGGATTTAGAGATACCTAACTTATCACTTTGCATGTAGTACACTAGGAAAGGATTGCTATTACTAGGATTACTGCGTTATGAGCTTGTGGGGAACATGTATACCCTACTTATTTCTCTTATCTTGATAACAACCAAAACTGACTTTTGATTACTGATTATTTATTGAATTCTTACAATTTGTTTCACAAAACCCCCCTTTTAATTACTTGTTTCTGGAAGTAATTTGACTAATTGAATATAATTGTTGGTTAAAGTAAAGTCTAAATCATTTTCTTCGTGGGATCGACCCCAACCTACAAGTTGGGTTCTTTACTTGATAACGATCGCTTATGCTTCTTTAGGGAGGTGTAATTTGAGCCTATCAAGGAGCTTCTTGTTCCGCATTCTCCCTCACATTCCTTCTAGCATAAGCTCTTCGAGTAGCCATGTCATGTAGGCATCAATTAAGGATTAGGAGAGACACCTTATAGAGTTAAACTCTATCGCATGACTTTAGAGTAATGAAAGAAGTGGACTTTCCTAATCATCTTGTAGCCTGTCAATCATAAATGTGGCGCACTTCACACTCATGAACAAGACTCTACTCGACGTGGCTTATGAGACATCCTAGGACCATTCTAAACCTTGTGCTCTGATTAACAAGTTTGTCATAACCCAGGGGTACACCCTAGATGTAACATGGTGTATAGGACCCCGAGAGACCCCATACAAGCCACTTAGCACTCATAACATAAGAAATAGAACAAAAGAGATAAAAATAACATTTCAAGTCCAAAGTTTTATAAAAGCAAAACGAAAGTCTAAAACACTATCTCATAGCCATCTAATACAATAGAATGAAACTGGGCCTAGCCCATGCATCATGTCCAAAATTGAAAATAAGAAAGAAACTAAGAATAATGAAAATCCGTCCTCAGAGCATGAGGACTCACCAAAGCTCGGGAACTTCACAATCAACCACTAGCCACGAAACTGAGAAACATGACAGTCAGACCCTACATTTGGGGAAATATAGGCAAGAGCATGTGTTAGTACAAAACAATGTACCAAGTATGATAGCTGTGCATAAAACATTTAAATCATACTAAAAGAGGACATTTCATGACATGCAATTGACCAAGCTAAAACATGATATAAAAAGGTTAGAAACATAAGTCATAAAACATGGTCAATGAAAACTAACATCTTTAAATCATTTGAACACATCTGCAATACTTCTTGAAGTATTCTTAGTTCATTATTAATGTGGGAAGTAGCCTTAACCGACATAGAGACCATGTGAGCTATAACATGATCCTGATGTCTCCCACACTGAAAAAGGTTGTCCTACTTGCCAAGGTAAGGACCATGAACTTCTATCTTAAGTGGATCCACTAGCTAATGTCTATCTATAAAACCATCTTATGGGGGCACATAGGTAAGGGATAGGGAGATTGCTTCTAGAAACCTAACCTCTACTAACGGGAGAGCTTCTATCTCAGTATCCTCTTGGTTCAAAGCATAAATCCCACATAATAGTCATTTATTAATTGTACTCATTATCCATGGAAGGGAACATCATCTTAATAATCCAAGCTAAGTCATTATCCATGGAAAGATATCATTTAATAACCAATCCAAGCTACGTTTCATTAGGATAACTATTAATCTCTGATTAATTAGGTGAGAAGACCTTTCAACCTTAGAATCCTTCTTATGTGAGAAAACATTTCACAATCATGCTTTCATGTTTATATGAGAAAATCCTTTCAACAACACAATAAGAACATCATCATTGATACTTTACTCTCAAAGCATCCTTAAAACATTTGCATAGATTTCATAAAAACATGCATAATTCCATAATTTACCTTTCAAGGTTCAAACCCACTTCAATCATCAACATTTAGAAACATGGGTTAGATATGGATTTCATCATAAATTCATGTAAATCTATCAATTCATACTTTATTTCTTAAAATTCTTCCTTCATAATGCAAAACGCACATCATATATATGATCATAATTTTGAAAACATGGAAATTTCATGGGTTCATAGAGGAATCATCATAAAATCATAGTATTTCATCAATTCATACATAAGAGATCATAATTCAGTCATTTAAATCAATAATCAAGAGAACCCATGGTAATTTAAGAAAACCAATTGTGGATTTCTAACTTTGAAAATAGGAGAATTTTGGAACTCCATGAATGAATGAATCCATGGATGAAAACTATCATACCTCAAAGCCAATTGCTTATCTTCAATGGAGGAATTGAGACATGATTTGAAACCCTAGGTTGAATCCTTGTTCTTCAAGCTTTCTAGAGAGAGAAATATTTTGGAGAGGAGAATTGTTCTTCTTTTAGAAATTTGAGAGAATGATTTCTATTAGGGAAATTTGGGGGTTAAAATACTTATATACAGGTCTTAGTGAAGGGTAAAGTGAAGTAGTATAGGAATAAATTAATTAGAAAAATACCCAACTGCCCCTAAAATTTAATTGCCAGCCACGACCCACAAACCACGACTGATAGACCGTGGTCTGACCGATGGTCGATCCTGTTAGTCTGTCGTCCATCATCAAAAGCTAGATTTTGGGGTCATGATCCACGAACCTCGACCACGGATCGTGGACTGACCGACGGTCCGTTGGTGAGGTCGTGGTTCTGGGCCTCTAGATCTAAGTTGGGGTGACCAACCACGGACCACACCTTCGGTCCGTGGTCCCATCCACGGGCCGTGGGTGGCCTCCGTCAGATGGCACCTGCAATATCTGAAAATTGATACTTTTCCCTTTTGGAATCCGAAGTGTTACAGGCACATGATACATTATTATACTTGGATGCCTGTACATTACATTCTTGTCGTTAATCTTTGTTGTTTTATAATCTTTGTAAGGCATATAAAAAATGGCCAACTGATCAGTAGTAGAAGAGGAAGACTTGTGCTAGGCATTTAACTCCTAGGATGTTGTCCTCACAAATATAAAAATTTGAATCGACTCATGCTAGGCTTTTGCCTGTAGGATGCCACCTTTATACACAAATTATGATCGACCCATGCTAGGCTTTTTCCTCCTTAGTTGTTACCCATAAATACAAGAATTTGGGCTGGCCCATGCTAGATTCACTTGACCTTGACTCTGTAATCTTTGAGATTGTTCTTTTGTTAGTCATAATGTTTTTGAGATTTAGGACTATTTACCAATGATGTAGACATGTGAATAAAATACTTAAGGCTACAACAAT
This sequence comes from Solanum acaule, assembly GCA_036250505.1. Taxonomy (NCBI): domain Eukaryota; kingdom Viridiplantae; phylum Streptophyta; class Magnoliopsida; order Solanales; family Solanaceae; genus Solanum; species Solanum acaule. The sequence continues at coordinate 17,135 of JAJOOR010024206.1, read as the reverse complement.
GATATAGAAAGAGAAATGTAACTTCGATATGATATTTAGAAACTTATATGACTGAATGAACTTTATTAGGTACAAAGAATATATACATAGGATCTATGATGGTTTGTGGAAATTAAGGACATTAGGACATGTAGCATGGTTTACTTAAAACACATTTGAAAATTTCAAATGAGAGCATACATGCATTTCAAATGGAAACCTGCAACTCCTCAAATAGAGAGGTAAGGACCGTATAATATGTTACGATAGGTAAAGACTTAGTAGTTTATGACAAACGATACACATGGACAACTCCAAATTAAGGGACATGTGTACATTCTATGTAAGGACATATAAAATGTATAATGGACATAATATGTGTCCGACATATTAACACTCGTAACATGTGTAATGCAGGATCGACTCAATACTCAATGAATCATCATTTGACTTAGAGGACAACTCACGACACTTATTGTTTAGAGTACCTTTATCATTATAGGATAATAAACACATATAGGAGTAGTTTGTCATATTTGTGAAACCATAAATGGTAAGAGGATAATCATTAACTACATGGGAGATTGTACATTATCACAACGTATATTTTACCATGATGATCACTTGGAAAGATCACTTTGTTGGTACACAAAATAAGTACTTCATTTCAACAAATATGAAATTAAATAGCCTTACATACCTCGTCTCCCGACCAATAGTATGTTGTACCATGATTTAGCTTTTCATTTAAGTCGCTAATATACAATAGTGACAAGTAATAAAGCTAATATTAGCAGCTAACCAACAAGCTTGGACCACTTCAACTTTTAAACAGTAACTGGGCAGCAAACTTGTAACCCCTCTATTAATGGGTGTTCTTTTCACATTTTCCCTTCTCACCATGTTTACACAACTTACGACCTTCCTATGAGGTCATCAAGCACTACCCGGTCTTTAGAACATCCAAAATAATAAATAGACAAATTATGGGAAACAAGTCCATACAACCCATAATTTAGATGGTGTATCCTCATTTCTACCCTAAAACACCTCACATGAGTTTCTCTTAACGCTAGCCAACACTACAAATGCTAATCTACAACATATATCGACTACATCACAATATGGTTAGTAGGTTAAGAAATAGACCACTACGACACTAGATCGAACACCTAGCAGACATAAAATTCTACCACTTTTCAGAAATGGTGTTTCAACACCCAACTGCCTCATACCTACAAACAACACCTTTACTACTATATGTAGGTATAAAACAATGTCCTTCGCCACTACTAAGTCCAACCATCCCTCCAATACTTTCCAAAACTTCACTACATATACACAACCCCAAACCTTTCTAAAATAATCAATAAAACCTGACCTCACGGCTTCCTGTCATTGTCCCATGAATTTGTAGTGAAACACATAGATAAATCTCACTCAATTTGATATATATATATATATATATATATATATATATATATATGTACACACACACATATTGAGACAAAATAGGGCAGTAACCTTACCTTTGTTGGTGAAGATTCTTATACTCTTGACTTCTAATTCTTCAAGAACTTGAATTTTCCTTCAACTTGAACCAAAAAAGGGGATAAATCTCTTAGAAATCAATGAAAAGTTGGTCTGCCAAGCTTGGAGAGGGCTTTCCTATATTTTAAACATAAAGAACATGATTTCCATAACCTTCCATGGTATTGAGTTAAAGACATGAATTATCTTACTTACCTTGGATTGAAAAAGGAGAACTTTAAGAACCCTAGGGGGATATAGGGGTGGCTGTTTGAAGTCCAAGAGAGAGATCGAGAGAGAATTTATAGAATCTGAACTTTTGTAATTTTAAAGTGAAGAAAAAAGATCAACTAATAATCTTATTAGCCCCACGTTTTCTACCTCTTGCCACTCATTTTGGACCACAATTTGTTCAAGTAGTTGATGCACCTACTTGGACATTTTAAGCATGTCAAGAAGTCCAAGATGGTGATGCACCTGCTTGGTTTTTTAAGTTGGTCAAAAAGTCCAAGTAGGTTATGCACCTACTTGGTTTTTTAATTTGATCTCTAAGTAGGTGATGCACCTACTAGCATAATAAAGTCAAGCAAAGAACTCACTTATTTTATTCCATTTTTCAACTCTTAATTCCTTAATATTGAATATCAAATACCACCTTTCTATCTCGAGTCTAAATACTTTCATCCGAAGATAACTTAGTCATATACGTGTTGGAAGGTATGGGGTATTACACAACTACTATTGAAAGTGTGAAGAGATTTTGTCGATATACGTAGAGGTTTTCAGTGAGCGATATTTGAGATCACCAACACCTAACGATGTTGCGAGGCTTCTACACATCGGTGAGTAGCGTGGTTTCCCAGGAATGTTAGGTAGTCTAGATTGCATGCACTGGAAATTGACAAGAAGAGTACTTATTGAATTGATACCATAAGGTCTAAGACTTCCAAATGGCTAATACTGACTTAGATATTTCAAACTACTATGCCTATAAACAATAGTAGAATCAGATTTTTCACGAAATTTAAAATATAAAGAAGTAAACACATAAAGAAGTCAAATGTAGTTTAACATCTATTATATATATATATATATATATATATATATATTAGTATTTAAAAATAATATCAATTAGTGTTTAAAATTAATATCAATTCAGAAACATCTATTTTTCTGATGAACCTACTGAATTTCAGATCAATTAGTGTTTAAAAATAATATTTATCTCCAAAGTTATGATCAAATTCAGATTCAAACAATTTAAGGAAAACTAATTAGAGCAATATCATTATCATATGTCAATTCATGTTAAATCATAACGTGTAATCATGTTCCTAATTTAACATAAATATAATTGACATAAAGAATGACCTTGTTCAAATAAAATTTTAATCTCACAAATTACCTAAACTCATCTAAATAATTTTCGATGGAACTATCAAATTTCAAGTAAATCAGAGATCAACCAACTAAACTATGACCTAATTTGAAAAATAATCGTTTTAGACATAGTTAAAGATTAAAATAACTTGATTCACATTTCCATTCTCTTCTGATAATTATCTCATGAGCATAAGGCATATTGTGTCTTCCCTTTGTCTAAGACATACAACACCTTCTTATATCAAACTGTCCTTTCTATTAATACATATGAAAATTCAAGATATTACGTTTCTCTCTTTTAGACCAATAAAATGTGTAATATCTATTCTCATGAATTAATTAAGTGTTACTAGTATCTAAAGGTAAATTTCCTTTCGGGTAAACACATCTTTACTAGTATACATTTATGCATGACAATTTATATATGATACATTGAATATATTCTAATGACTCAGATAAATAGATCACTTTCGTAAATCCTATTTTTAATCATAATTCTCAATTCATACATTGTAATCTCACATATATAAAATATTAAGAATTACGAATAATTCCAAATAAATAAACCATTTAATGGACCATTTATTAATTATAACATTCTTAATATCTTTTATGTGTTAATATATTTACATGAGAAGGAGAAATAATATGCTCATATAATTAAAAAATTTATAGAATAAAATCAAGCGAATTCCAATTAGCTCTAACTGGTGCATCATACTAGGCAATTAGACAAACTAATAATTTCAATGGACCACAAAAAAATATAGCTAACAAGACAAAAGATTAACAATAGCAATAAAACTTTTATGCCACAAGAAAGTTTATACTTCTTCACCAGGCACGTCAATTGCTTACTACCAGCCCAGGTAAGGATAAACTTTTCTCACTTTTATTATTTTTTATTTTATAAAAATGGAAGTCCAACATGATTCCAAGAATCAAGGAGTACTTCTGCTAACAATGTGATTTTAATCAAGAGTTAGAATTTTTTTTATCACTGCCACATCTTACATGAACAAGAAATTGGACGCTTGATTTTCTTTTCACAGAAAATAAATTAAGAAAAATAGGTCACCATTTTCTTTTTGTCTTTGTTTTCAACAATATACCAAGTAAAACTCGTAAATTTTTAAGAATTTGTAAAGCTATTTTGAAATCAAAATCGTCACTAATACTTCATAAACTTTTCACATTTCTTGCGAAAAAAGTTCTCATGATATATACTTTAGTTATCTATAAAGAAACATGGCTTCTGATGCCAATTGTTGGAAAACTATATTGTCACGACCCAGGGTAACCCCTAGATGTAACATGACATATAGAACCCCGAAGAACTTCATACAAGCCACTTAGCTCTCATAACATTAGAAATAGAACAATAAGAGTAAAACAATAGTCCAACTCCAAAATATTTTATAAAACGAAAAGTGGAAGTCTAATACACTTGTCTCTTCATAGCCATATAATACAATAGAATGAAATTGGGCCTAGCCCATACATAATGTCCAAAAGGGAAATACAAGAAATGGAACTAAACAATAAGAGTCCGTCCTCAAAGCATGAGGACTCACCAAACTAAGAACCCTAAATATTGGACCCTACATTTGGGAAAAATGTAGGCATGAGTATGCGTTAGTACAAAACAATGTACCAAGTATGATAGCCATGCATAAACATTTAAATCATGCTAAAAAAGGATATTTCATTTCATGACATGCAATTGACCAAGCTAAAACATGATATAAAAGAGTTATAAAACATAAGTCATAAATCATGGTCAATGCAAGCTAACTTCTTATTTAAAAGCTTTGAACTTGTATGCGATACTTCTTAAAGTAACCTTAGTTCATTATTACCTGTGGGGAAATTAGCCTTAATCGACATTGAGACCATGTGAGCTATAACATGGAATCCGATGTCTACCCCACACTGAAAAGAGGTGTCCTAGTTGCCGAAGGTAGAACCTTGAACTTCTAGCTTAAGTGGATTCACTAGCTAATCAACCTATGTGGGCACATAGTTATGGGATAAGGAGATTGCTACTAGAAACCCGGCCTCTACTGATGGGGGAGCGTCCATCTCATGAGATTACTTTAGAAACCCAACCTCTACTACGGGAGAGCTTCCATCTCACTATCAATATCCACTTAGTGCTAAGCATAAATTCCCACAAAATAGTAATTTCTTACTTGACTTCATTACTTATGAAAAGGTGTCCTTGGATAACCAATTCAAGCTAGTTTCATTAAGATAGCTCATTATCTTTGATTCAATTAGGTGAGAAAGCCTTTCAACCTACGAATCATTTCTATGTGAGAAAACTTTTCACATCATGCTAGTATGTGTTTATGAGAATATTTGTTCACAACACAACAACATCATTGGTACTTTACTTTCAAAGCACCCTTAAAACATTTGCATGGATTTCATAAAGCAATGCATAAGTCCATAATTTACCTCTTGAGGTTCAAAACCCACTTTCAATCAGAAACCCTTAGAAAACATGGGTTAGATATTTATTGCATCATAAATACATGTAAAGCTTGCAATACATGCTTAATTTCATAAAACTCTTCTTTGAATATCTAAATCCCACATCATATGATTTATAACTTGAAAACATAGGGACTACATGGTTCCTGGGGAAATAATCATAAAATCATTATAATTCATCAATTCATGCATAAGAATTCATAATTCAATAATTTAAATAAATAATGAAAAAGACTCATAACAATTGAAGAAAACCCTAACTCAATTGGGGATTTCGACCTTTTGAAATAAAGGAATTTGGGAACTCCATGAATGGAAGGAATCCATGGATGAAAATTATCATACCTTGAGTCCAAATGCTAGCCTTCAATGGAGGAATTGGAACCTTAGCTTGAAACCCTAGGTGAATCCTTCTTCTTCTTCAAGTTTCTAGAGAGAATATTTGAAGAGGAATTTGGTTTTCTTTTGTGAAATTGGAAGAATGAATAAAATGGGTTAATTTGAGAGTTGAAAAAGCTTATATAGGGGGTTCTAAACATAGACAAAATGACATTGTATAGGAATCAATTAATTAGGAAAAGACCCAACTGCCCTTGAAAAATATCTGCCAGCACCGACCCACGACCCACGACCCACCACCGACGGACCGTGGATGGACCAACGGTCCGTCCTGCACACTCGTGGCCCATGGTCAAAGAATTTTTCCTGGACCATGGGGCGTGGACCCACCTGTGCTCCGTATGTCCTACCATAGTCCATGGCCTAGATAGATTTTGGGTGGCCCTCTCCACGAACCCACCTATAGCTCTTGGCTCGACCCACGACCTATGGTTGGGTCCTCTTAGATGACACGGGTTAGTCCTGAAATCTGATATGATGCCCTCTCTCAGATTAGGGGTGTTACAATATCTCCCCCTTGGGATCATTCTTCCTCGAATGAGATTTAAACTGGTTCTAAACGAGTAGGAGAGGAACTAACAACCCAACCTACAATGCAATGTATACAACCAAGGAGAAACTAGCGACTCTAAGCTAGGACGTTCTAAAACATCATAAGAGGGGTGAAACTAACTCTATCAGCCCATTATGCATGCAATGCACATAAATAAGGAGGAAACATCAACTCCAAGATCAACATACTCAAATGCATCATAAGAAAGTAGGAACTACATCTAGCAACGCAATATGCATGAAATTTCAACATTACTCATTTTCAAGGAGGAACTACCTTCTCCAAGCTAAAAGCATGCTCAACACAATCTCATGGCGCTCAAATGCAATTCACTTTCACAAAGCATATCTGAAGTATGTTCATCAATTCATTTCATGAAATTTATAGGCAATGCATACTTAATGCACAACAACATGAGGAAAATCAATCATATAAACTCATTTTCTTTCAAAACACAAGTTATCATGAACATGTATCATATAAGGAAACCAAACACTTAAGAACACATGACTCCCAATATAAGGACAAACCAAGAGGAATTCATTACCTCAAGCTATAATAGGAGTAGAAGGAAAGAGATGAGGATATCGGGACATCATATCAGCCTCGGCCTCCCAAGTAGCACCCTCAACTAATTGATTCCTCCACAAAACCTTAACGGAAGCTATTTCCTTGTTTCTCAACCTCTTAACTTGTCGGTCCAAAATCTCAACCGAAACTTCCTCATAAGAAAAACTCTCATCAACTCCCAACCCTTCTAGGGAAACTATGGATTCGGATCTCCAACACACTTTTTAAGAATAGAGACATGGGAAATGGGATGCACTGTTGCCAACTCATTCGGCAAGTCTAACTCATAAACAACCTTACCAACACGCCTCAAAATCTAATATGGGCCTACATACCGGGGACTAAGCTTCCCCTTCTTACCAAACCTCATTACACCCTTGATGGGTGAGATTTTCAAGTAAATCCAATCGTTAACACCAAACTCTAGATCCCTTCTTCTCACATCGGCATAAGACTTTTGCCGACTTTGAGCCGTTTTCAACTTTTCCCTTATAAGCCGAACTTTCTTCATGGCCTCTTATACAAATTCGGGACCTATTAGGGCAACTTAACCTACCTCAAACCAGCCTATAGGATATCTACACCTCCTACCATATAAGGCCTTAAATGGAGTCATACCAAAACTCAAGTGATAACTGTTGTTGTAGGCGAACTCAGTCAATGGAAAATGGTTATCCCAATTGCGCTTAAAATGAATCACACAAACCCTTAACATATATTCTAATATTTGGATAGTACGCTCTGTTTTCCCATCGATTTGGGGCTGAAAAGTCGTGCTAAGCTTAACCTTAATGCCAAGCCCCTTTTGGAATGACTTCCAAAACTGAGAAGTGAATTGGGCACCACGATCGGAAATAATGGACAAAGGCACTCCATACAACCTTACCATTTCTCTCAAGTACAACTTGGCATATTCCTTCGCCGAGTAGGAAACCTTGACGGGAAGGAAATGAGCCGATTTCGTCATCCGATCTACTATCACCCAAATAGAGTCATGTTGTCGCTGGGTGTGAGGCAAACCTACAATAAAGTCCATATTCAAGTCCTCCTACTTCCAAGTAGGAATGCTAATATCTTGGGACAAACCTTTTGGTTTTTTATGCTCAACCTTCACGTGTTGGAAATTTGGACATTTAGCCACAAATCCTGCAATATCCTTCTTCATCCCATTCCACCAATAGACCTTTCGTAAATCATGGTACATCCTTGTGGCTCCCGGGTGAATGAAATACCGCGAACTATGGGCTTCTGTCAAAATCTAATCCCTCAAATCATCAACATTTGTAACACATAATCGACCTTGGTACCTAAGGACCGCATATTCCCCTTGGGAGAAAGCCTCAACGGATTTCTTAAGTACCGCCTCTTTCAATTCTGCCAAATTGGATCAAGACCTTGATTGGCTTTCACATCCTCCACAAAAGACGATTCAGAACCATTGTGGACCATAACACCACCTTTGGTTTAGTCCACTAGTTAAACACCTTATCGAGCCAATCTATGAACATCTCAAACCAACTCTTTCTTTTCTTATTCAATATGAGTGACACTACTCATAGATAATCAAGTAAGAGCATCCACTACCACATTAGCTTTACCGGGGTGATAAAGAACACTCATGTCGTAATCTTTCAATAACTCAAGCCACTTTAGTTCGCGAAGATTTAAATCCTTTTGATTAAACACATATTGCAAACTTTTGTGGTCAGTAAACACATCTACATGTACTCCATACAAATAGTGTCTCCAAATCTTTAAGGAAAAAACGACCGCCGCTAACTCAAGGTCATGAGTAGGATAATTCTTTTGGTGGATTTTAAGTTGCCTTGAGGCATATGCAATAACTTTCCCATTTTGCATAAGCACACACCCTAGCCCAATTCTTGAGGCATCAGAATAAACCACAAAACCATTCGTCCCTTTCGGTAAGGTCAACACCGGAGCTGAAGTAAGTCTATCTTTCAACTCTTGAAAACTCTTTTCACTCGCTTCAGAACATATGAACTTAGCCTTCTTTTGAGTCAAAGCTGTCAAAAGAGAGGCAATTGAAGAGAATCCCTCAACAAACCTTCTATAGTAACCGGTCAAACCCAAAAAACTTCTAATATCCGAGGGAGTTAGAGGTCTAGGCCAAATCTTGACCGCATCCGTCTTCTTAGGATTTACCTCAATACCCTTACTTGTAACAATATGACCAAGGAAAGCTACGAACCTTAACCAAAATTCAAATTGGCTAACGTTTACAAAAAGTTGTTGGTCCTTAAGAATTTGCAACACGATCCTCAAATAATCAATATGTTCATTCTCACTCCTTGAGTAGATCAAAATATCATCAATGAACACAATCATAACCATGTCAAGGTATTGTCTAAAGACCTTATTCATCAAATCCATAAACACAGCCAGAGCATTAGTCAACCCAAACGACTTTACCAAAAACTCATAATAACCATACCTAGTTTGAAAAGCTATCTTCAGAATGTTATCATCTTTCACCCTCAGTTGGTAATAACCCGATCGGAGATCAAACTTAGAGAAATAACTTTCCCCTAGAAGTTGGTCGAATGGATCATCTATCCTTGGGAGAGGATACCTGTTCCTAATGGTCACTTTATTCAACTATCGATAATCAATGCACATACAAAAATAACCATCTTTCTTTCTAACAAACAAAACTGGAGCACCCCATGGAGAGATACTCAGTCGGATGAAACCCTTATCCAACAAATCCTTCAACTGTTCTTTCAACTCCTTAAGTTCTTCCGGAGCCATACGATAAGGAGGAATAGAAATAGGTTGCATATCTGGGAGAAGGTCAACACCGAAGTCTATTTCCCACTCGAGAGGAATACCGGGTCGATCATATGGGAACACTTCTGGAAACTCATTGACAACAGGGACCAACTCGAGAGAAGGGGATTTAGAATCTACATCCTCCACCCTTACAGATGGTAAAAGCAACCTTTAGAAATCATCTTTCTAGCTTTAAGATAAGAATCAAACTGACCCTTAGGCATAGAATTTCCCCCTTTCCACTCTAGGATAGGCTCATTTAGGAACTGAAACTTGACTAGACGAGTTCTACAATCAATAGAAGCATAACATGAGTGCAGCTAATCTATACCAAGAATCACATCAAAGTCTAACATATCAAGCTCTACCAAGTCAACAAGGGTAACACTATGGGACAAGGAAACGGGACACTTTTTATAGACCCTCTTATCCACAATAGAATCACTAATAGGAGTAGAGACATAAAAAAGTTCTAACAACAAATTCGGAAGAACATCAAACCTCACAGCCACATATGGTGTCACAAAAGACAAGGTAGCACCGGGATCAAGTAAAGCATATACATCAAATTGGAAAACTTTCAACATACCGATAACCACATCTGGGGAACTCTCTTGTTCACCTCGGGTCTGAAGAGCATAAAATTGATTTTGCTTAGAAGCATTGGAACCTGCATCACTAGTAATAGCTTGTTTACCCTCTCTTTCTTTAGCCATAAGAATCGGGAAATCCCTCATTTTGTGACCACTCTTACCACAACTAAAGTAACCATCCGTACCGACTAGGCACTTACGATCATGCTTCCTTCCACACTTAGTACAATTAGACCTCGGCAATGAAGATCCACTACCATTACCTCCTTAAGGCTTAGGGTTAGACACCCTATCTTGGTTGAACTTAGGAGGAGCATTGGAGGAACCTTGATCGGAAAACCTTTGTCTGAATCTCGGACGACCTTGTCCATCAGACCTTGTGTTAGAGAAATTACCATCACCAATCTTAGCCCTTTTTGCATCCCTAGACTTTTCCTTGAGTTTCTCCTCCTCAATTTGTTGTGCATGTACCATGAGACGAGAGATGTTCATATCATGAATGAGCATTACAGTTTGACACTCTTTAGTTTGGACACACCCGAAACAAACGTACTCATCTTAGCTCTTGAATTCGTAACCATTGTTAGAGCATATTTGAAGAATTGAGTGAACTTTAGAGCATATTCCCTCACACTCATACTTCCTTGTCGAAGGTTAATGAACACAAGCACCTTGTCTTCCCTCATCTCAAGGGGAAAGAACCTATAAAAAAAAGTGGCCTTAAACTTCTCCCAACCAAGCGGACCCGCATCTTTCGGTCTCCTTTCCTTCCATTAGTTATACCATATTTGAGCCACACCTTTCAATTGGTAAGCGGCCAACTCCGCCTTTTCCATCGACGTAACTCCCATGATCATCAACACTTATAGACCTCGTCAATAAACTCTTCAAGATCTTCCTCAACTTTAGAACCATGAAACTCCGAAGGATTCATTCTTATGAAGTCTCTCACTCTTGAAGACGCCGAATTCACATTTGAGCTTGCAAGAACCATAACCTCCCTATTGGCTTGGGCCTTCACGGCTTGAGCCAATACTTGGAAAGCAGCCCTAAACTCAGAATTAGAAACATGCTCGGCCAAAGGATCGACTGGAACTTGAGGAGCTTGGGGAAGATCTTCTTGTTCCACATTCTCCCTCACATTCCTTCTAGCATAAGCTCTTCAGGTAGCCATATCCTGATGAACATAAGATAAGGATTAGGAGAGAGACCTTATAGAGTTGAACTAGACTCTACTGGACGTGGATTATGAGACATCATAGGACCATTCTAAACTTTGTGCTCTGATTACTAAGTTTGTCACGACCCAGGGTACCCCCTAGATGTAACATCGTGTATAGAACCCCGAAGGACTCCATACAAGCCACTTAGCTCTCATAACATAAGAAATAGAACAATAAGAGTAAAACAATAGTCCAACTCCAAAACATTTTATAAAATAAAAAGCGGAAATCTGATACACTTGTCTCATCATAGCCATCTAATACAATAGAATGAAATTGGGTCTAGCCTATACATCATGTCCCAAAGGGAAATACAAGAAATGGAACTATACAATAAGAGTCCATCCTCAAAGCATAAGGACTCACCAAAGCTCCGGAATCAATCAAATCACCCATTAGCCACTAAACTAATCATCTTGAATATCAGACCCTACATTTGGGAAAAATGTAGGCAAGAGTATGCGTTAGTCAAAACAATGTACCAAGTATGATAGCCATGCATAAAACATTTAAATCATGCTAAAAAGAGACATTTCATTTTATAACATGCAATTCACTAAGATAAAACATGATATAAAAGAGTTATAAAACATAAGTCATAAATCATGGTCAATGCAAGCTAACTTCTTCTTTAAAAGCTTTGAACTCATATGCGATACTTCTTGAAGTAACCTTAGTTCATTATTACTTGTGGTTAATTTAGCCTTAACAACCATTGAGACCATGTGAGCTATAACATGGAATCCGGTGTCTACCCCACACCGAAAAGAGGTGTCCTACTTGCCGAAGGTAGAACCTTGAACTTCTAGCTTAAGGGGATCCACTAGCTGATCGACCTATGTGGGCACATAGTTATGGGATAAGGATATTTCTACTAGAAACCCGACCTTTACTAACGGGGGAGCTTTCATCTCATGATATTACTTTGGAAACCCAGCATCTACTATGGGAGAGCTTTCATCTCACTATCAGTATCCACTCGATGCTAAGCATAAATTCCCATGGAATAGTAATTTCTTACTTGACCTCATTACTCATGAAAATGTGCCCTTGGACAACCAATTCAAGCTAGTTTCATTATGATAGTGATTCAATTAGGTGAGAAAACCTTTCAACCTAAGAATCCTTTCTATGTGACAAAACCTTTCACATCATGCTAGTATGTGTTTATGAGAATGTCCTTTCACAACACAACATCATCATTGGTACTTTACTCTCAAAGCACCCTTAAAACATTTGCATGGATTTCATAAAGCAATGCATAAGTCCATAATTTACCTCTTTAGGTTCAAAATCCACTTTAAATAGTAAACTTTTAGAAAACATGGGTTAGATATGGATTTCATCATCAATACATGTAAAGCTTTCAATACATGCTTAATTTCATAAAACTCTTCCTTGAAGATCCAAATCCCACATCATATGATTCATAACTTGAAAACATAGGGATTACATGGGTTCATGGGGAAATTATCATAAAATCATTGTAACTCATCAATTCATGCATAAGAGATCATAATTCAATCATTCAAACCAATAATGAAAGGAACTCATGATAATTGAAGAAAACCCTAACTCAATTGGGGATTTTTACCTTTTGAAATAGAGGAATTTGGGAACTCCATGAATGAAAACTATCATACCTTGAGTCCAAATGCTAGCCTTCAATGGAGGAATTGGAACCTTAGCTTGAAACCTTAGGTGAATCCTTTTTCTTCTTCTTCAAGTTTCTAGAGAGAGAATATTTGGAGAGGAATTTGTTTTTTTTTTTTGTGAAATTGGAAGAATGAATTAAATGGGTTAATTTGGAGGTTGAAAAAGCTTATATAAGGGTTCTAAACATAGGCAAAACGACATAGTATATGAATTAATTAATTAGGAAAAAACCCAATTGCCCTTGAAAAGTAGCTGCCAGCACCGACCCACGACCCACCACCGACGGATCGTGGATGGACCAACGGTCCGTCCTGCACCCTCGTGGTCCATGGTTATTGACTTTTGCCTGGACCCATGTCTTCTGGACCATGGGGCGTTGACCCACCTACGGTCTGTAGGTCCCACTGTGGTTCATGGCCTGGATAGATTTTGGGTTGCCGTCTCCACGGACCCATCTACGGCTCGTGGCTCGACTCACGACCTGTGGTTGGGTCCTCGGGGATGGCACTTGTAAGTCTTGAAATCTGATATGATGCCCTCTCTCTGATTTACGGTGTTACATATATGCATAATGGTAGCATACCAGAATCATACTACTTACATAAATAACAGACAACACATAGTTTATGCTAGAACACATAAACTTTATGAAATTTAATTCAAGATTTACCTCTTAAAGCGTGAGCAGATACCTTCTAGTGAATCCACAAGTTAGTCCACAAATTGGACGGTAGTTCTATGGTCTTCTACAATGATCCCAAGTTCACTTCCAAACTCTCTTAATACTTGGGTGGACAAGTATCGTATATAAAAATTATCTTCCTTCGAGGGTTAGAAAAATCCCTATTTATAGAGATTTCTTCCTAGTCCAAGAAGGAGAAGAAACACACAGTCTTTCCTTAGAATAGAAAAAGTCATGTACTTCTCCCTTTCCTTAGAATAGAAAATGACATGTACTTCTCCCTTTCCTTAGAATAGAAAAAGACACATACTTCTCTCTTTCCTTAGAATAGAGAAAGACACATACTTCTCCCTTTCTTTAGAATAGAGAAAGACACATACTTCTCTCTTTTCCCCTTAGAATAGATTCTAAGTTCTAGTTAAATATGAGCACAGTAGGGACCACAAAATTATATACCGAGGCTTCCTATTATGGAAATAATTCTAAATAATTAATTTGAATTATTCTTACCATAATTATTATAAATCATTCCACTAGAAATTCGTAATTCCACTCCTCTATTTATATTTCAAAATTTCCCATTAAACACATATGTAATTCCCCATGTTAAGATTATAGATACTAATCAACATATTAAATTACTGACGAATTTAATTCAATGATCAATTTCCTTTAGAGCACTGCTTAACTTATTTCATGTGTCGGATTCATAATCCAACTGCAAGGTTTGACATGATGAAAACTTATAAGCTTCTCAAAAAGGCATATCATCAATCTTTATATCGAGACATGGATTTCGTCAACTAACTTATATTTCACCAATATATATTATCATCGTCCAATCTATCAGGCATAATGACCCATCTTAGAATCTCACCTTTTAATAAATCAAAACAATAATTAACATATACAGATCATAATAGTTATATCAAGACTAAGAATATGAGTACATTTAATAGTTTAGAGAATATGTTTTTGTCAGTCAGTCTAAAGCAACTATCTCTACTCGGTCCCGTTCAATATATACAAAATGCACTAACACAAGAAGTAGGAACTATACCATTCCCAAAATCAAGATAAACTACATATAATCTTGTGCTACAATCGTACCGATGACATGTCCAATTCCACTACAACAAAAAGGCTTATTAAAGACCAAAATATAGTGACAAGTTATAAATATGGTCCCTAAAATATACTTATAAGGATGCTATTATTTACTAGTCTCTATTTGACTATATTATTTTCTAATAACAAATAAACTCGTCCCTAAATGAAATTTTCAGCGGGAACTACAAGGAAGAGCGGGAACTAAAAGGCTCTAAAAAAATTTCTCTCTCTATAGTAATAACCTAAAACCCCCAAATCCATTGATAAATGTATTAGATTTTTCTTTCTCTCTCTAGCAATATGCCAAAATCGCTGAAGCTGAAGTAACTTTAATTTTTTTTCTCTCTCGCCAAAATCACTGTGCATAGCTCTGAAGTCTCCTTACTCTTGAATCTTGAAGGCATTATTGGTAGAAAAATCTCCTAAATCTTAAAGGCATTATTGGAAGAAAAACGTTTCACCTACAACTTGTATCTACATCTAAAGTAAGTTTATTCCTCCTAATTCATCTCCCCCTTCTTCCTTTTCTGTAAATCTGCCATTTTTCTTTCTGCTGGTTGAATTTTATGTGATTGGGCTCTTATAGACACTCATTGTTATTGTGTAAGGACTGAAAATGATAGTTTTATAGGTAAGGCTTGGGGTTGAGGTACAAAGAGGAGATATTTGAGAGTTTATTTAAGATTTTCTCTGTTAGGGTTGTATAATTGCTAGGGCTGCCAAGAAATTTTGGTAAGGCTGGCATTGCAAAAAAAAAAATTCTATCAGGTGATGAATATGTAGAATATTTTTACCATTAGTGTCTTTAATTCAGTTCCCAGTTTATGTGCTTTGAATTTGAATGGTTTTTTTTTTATTGTATAACTATTGTATTCAATTTTTAAGTATAATGTGACACTAAAAAGATTAGACGAGAAAGCAACGAAATTGTGAATGAGCATTGATAAAGCATTTGATTGTAGTTTCCTTTTTTGGGTGTTTCAAATGTTGTTTTAATTGTTATTTTCTACTACAACTAGTGCTGCATATTGGTTTCTAAAGTTACTACTTGTGGCGCATTTTTGAAATCTTAAGCTACATGGAAATTTGTGGTTGTTTGTCATTGTTGTTTTGGTGGTTGTTGTTTTCAATTAGATGTTATATGTTTTATTGAAATTGTTTGGATCCTCGTGTAGTTTGATAAAAAAAATTGTTGGAGAATTTTTTGTTAAGTTTAGCTTTGTGAAACATGAAAAAGTCATTAGTTCACGTGGATGAAAAATTAAACTTTAGATCCGTTAAGTTTAACTCGCAGTGTGCAGTGTTCTGAACTATTGTTATTGAGTTGGAATGTTTTTCATAACTCTTTGTAGCCTTGAAACATAAATTTATGAATAACATTTAAGCATATTGTCATAAATAGATCTAATATGAAGGAATTTAATAAATCAACAAATCAATATTGTCTCGTTGTTGTTTTTCTTGATAAATCTAGACTATTTTGCCGTCTTTATTTGAAGTTCACTAGTAGGTTTAGGATGTCACATCTGTTAAGACCTTTTAGTTTTATTATATATAGCAGCACATATTCAATTAAAAGAAAAGATGTTATTAGTCCATTTTAAATATTTATTAGGATGATTTGACTAGTTTAATAGAAAGTAATGTTCATCTTAGTAAATTTGTTATCCTAAAGTATGATTTATCTAACTCTTATATACAATCCAAAGTTATGGCACCAAGTAAGCAATGGATGCAACTTGTTGATGATCGACTTAATGAGGCCTACTTTATCGGGGTGAAATTTTTTTTGAATTATGCTTTTCAAAGGACAGGAGAAATGTATGAAATACGATGTCCGTGTGTTAAATGTTGTAATACCACATTAGGAACACGTGAGACAGTCAGAACACATTTGAAAGTATATGGAATAATTAAAAATTATACCTTTTGGTATCATCATGGGGAAGTCTTAGGTGAGCCATCACAATGTGAAGATGGAGATGATAATGAAGTAGAAAATTATGAGAATGAGGATGAAATACGAGAAATTTTGAGAGATTTCTATCCTAATCATTATGGACACACTTTAGATGTTGATTGTGATGATTCACTTGAAGAGGAACCAAATGTTGAAGCCAAAAAGTTTTATAGCCTATTGGGAGACTTTGAGAAGCCACTGTATCAAG
>JAJOOR010024205.1:0-15709 GCA_036250505.1 Solanum acaule | reverse complement strand
TGGAAACTGCTGCATGTTTGGATCACGAAGCTGATTTCTGTGTCATATGCCAGGTATTAACACTAACTTATACTTTGAGTAGGATTAGGTTTGCCTGTAACTTTTGCAGGGATCACTCTGGGGATGGCTCTACTTCAGTCTCCTTTTCTCCCGTCCATTTTTATTTTAGGTGCTGATTAAGTACACTAACCAAGACAAATCAGATGGGTGTAAGCTCTTGCTCAAACAATCACATTAGTAGGTTTTAGTTTGTTACTCCCTCTGTTTCAGTTTGTTTGCCTTTTCTTTTTAGTCCGTTTAAAAAAGAATGCTTCTTCCCTTTTTTGATAATTCTTTAATTCTAACATTCCACATGACATATTTAAGACTACAAGATTAAAGGGCATTTTGGTACATTTTACATATCTTTAGTTTAAGACCACAAGTTTCAAAAGTCTTCTTTATTTTCTTAAACTCCGTGTCAAGTCAAAACCAAACAAATCAATTGAAACGAAGGAATGTTAAACTTCATTCCAAATGAACTTCCTAGGAAATGTTTTTATATCTCTTAATTTATGTTCTTATATCTACTAGTTATTCTTGTTTTCAGTATCTTTGATGAAGATATTCTTGTTTTAACTCTCTGATAATCGTCAATCTCTTCGATTCACACTTTTCTTTCTCAAAGATTGTTTTTTTTCTCTCTCTTTCTGTGGTTGAAGAAATTTCTTATGATGCTTCATATAATAAGTCAAGTTTGGGAGACAATGTATTAAGCAGAAATATGAAGTTGGCACAATTGTCCCCTTATAATTCTTTCATTCTTCCTCCTAATAAAGAATATAATAATTTTACAAATCATTCCACTTGGAAAACGTTTGCATTTGGAATTGATTTCTTTTTCTTTTCCTATATTTGTTGCAACTCTTGAAGTGACGGTATAAAATGTTATGGAGAAAGAATAGGTTGACATCTAAGTATAAGAGCCATGCGTTCTCTTGGGTGGTGGTATGAATCTATTTAAGCAATAGCATATAGCGTAGTCTGTCAGCTGAATTATTGACTAACAGTTTACTATTGCATTGTTTCGAAATAAACTGAGGATGATTTGGACTCCTTCCTCAATCTTTATAAGCTTTTAACTATCATCACAGTAGGATGCCGTCAATTATTTTTGGATTTCCACCAGGCAAAGTATTGCCTCGTCTACTAAGATGTTTCTGTCCATCTTCTTTTTTTCTGTTCACATAGAATGCTGTCTGTCGTAATTTATGTTGTCTGGATTTGTAATGCATGATTATTTTCCAATTATGCGCCGTTAATGCTTTACTGTGCTTTCCTATGGAGCTACATTTCCTTGTTTTCTTTCTTTTAGTTATCCTTATATCTCTGATGGCTTGCAATGTATATTTTGCCTTCAATTTCAGACTGATTACAACAAGCAAGAAACTATAGGAACTCTTGATTGCGGGCATGAATATCACGCGGAGTGCATAAAGAAGTGGTTGGTTGTGAAGAACACTTGCCCTATCTGCAAATCCACCGGATTGTCAATAGAAAGAAAAGATTTGTGAATACAGGGAGTTGGTTGGTGGATGAATAATTATAAGAGTGGGACATTTTGTTCTCTTGTTAAAATATTTGTTCTCTAACAAGAGGAGACCTGTATAATTATATATATATTTTGTATATACTTTGGCTAGATGTTAGCATATAACTTGGTGACCTTAATTTGTCACCTGAATTTGTACAGACCTCTTAATTTTGTTGGAACCTGTGCATGTATTGTGAATTTTGTATAGACATCTGAAATTATCTTGTTCAACCGCGCATGATTACTGTATTCTTTCTGGATTAATGTGCCATCTTTGTACTGCGGATGGTATAACTAGTTAGTGATATTTTCTGAAGTGTACAGTACATTAACAGTATGTGTGTCCTCCAATTTTGGTTGTGCATAACAAGGTATTTAAAGTATTATAAAGTAGACACATGTGTCTTACACGAATTGTGTGAGATGCACACATCCTAAATGACAAATCACGTGAGATTTGTCATATAGGATGTAAGTGTCTACTTTTCAATTTTATGATAGTGTTTAAGTGTCTATTTTTTGCATACAAAAAATTGGAGGACATGGATATAAGATGATGTTAAGTTAAAGGGCACGTAGCATGCTTATCACTGTTGATATATTATCACTACTTGGGAAAATATTTAGGTGTTTACACCAAACTAAGCAAATTTACTCTTACGAGTTACAAAGTAAAGTGATGATATATAATTATGTACACATAATATGTCCTTTAATTTGACCTTAATTTACATTTATGCCCTTCAACTTTGAGGTGCACAAATAGATACTTAACTTGTATAAAATTAAACAAATAGACACATACATTCTACATGGAATCCTACATGACAATTTGAGTCTTACGTGTATTATGCCACGTAGGACTCATGTGTCTACTTGTTCAACTTTATACAAGTTTAAGTATCTATTTGTGCAGATCCAAAGTTTGAGAGCATAAATATAAAATGAGACCAAGTTAAATGACATATTTATGTATTATGCCTTCAAAAAACTAAAGAAGACTCTCGTGTAAAAGTGAAATTAAAGAGGTGTCATAGAAAAAAGAAAACAAATATATTTTTAAAAATAGACTTAAAAGTAAAGTAAAACAAACAAATTAAAACAGAAAGCGCATGAGATAATATGGCAACTAATTAACAATCCTAAGAGACATTATTCTTAAAAAAAAACCCAAAACCACTTGCTCTTCTACATGTCAAACATAATAACAACTAAGCTTCAGTTTCAAACAAGTTGCGACTATTATATATAAATCATGTTTCTCCATTTAAACTCATCTCATGCCATAAACATACCAAATAAAAATATAATGTAAAAGTATATAAATAATAGTAAAAATCTTTTCAAAGAGTCAAAAGACTAGCAAAATAGGGTACAAACTAAAGGTAAGTTAATGAAACAATACAGAGGAGGAATATTTCCTAAGATATTCAAAACTGAGAATACTCAATGCAACTATAGGAGAAGCCATTTGAAAGCTTAACTTCACTGATTTCTTGATTTTTTTTAGCTTAGACAGAGCAGCAACCAACTTTTTTCACAGCTGAAACATCATCCTTGCCAACATTTATAGTCTGCCCCTTTGGCAATGCAGTAGGATCGTCCCCAACTTCGAGTGCTTTCCGACAGACCACCCTGTATATCTCAGTCAATACTTCTGTAAACGCATTTTCAACATTCAAGGATTCAAGTGCTGAAGTCTCCATATAGAAGGTACTCTCTCTTTCAGCAAAGGCCTTGGCGTCCTCTGTTGAAACAGCACGCAAGTGACGTAAGTCGGCCTTGTTCCCAACGAGCATTATGACTATATTTTGGTCGGTATGGTCTCGAAGTTCTTTTAACCATCTCTCAACATTTTCAAATGTGACATGTCGAGTGATATCGTAGACAACCAATGCACCGACAGCCCCTCTGTAGTATGCACTTGTAATTGCACGATACCTGTTGTCCGACATGAGAAATGAAAGTTTTAATTAGTCTCCACTTCAATAAGGTGCCAATCTTACCGTGACAAAGTAGAACCAAAAAGATTTCAAACCAAAGTTTTAACAGAGCTCAAACATAAGTTCCACATTTGAAATCAAAAATCAAACCCGAAAATGAACTTATCAGGAATCAGATTAGCTGGCAGAAGAAAGTCGCAGGTTAAGCAATAAAACGGCAAAGAAGAGAATCAAGAAAGATAAGACTAACCTACGAGAACCACAACAGAAGAACTACAAGGATAAAAACACCCCCTGTCTTTCTCTTAGGATGGCAGTCAACTATATCGAGTACATGAGCGAAGCACATCTTTCATCCATGTATACACATCTATACTCTAGCATCTAGTCCGAAATTTGCAACAGAACCACCAATTAACATGGCATTGTAAGGAGATTATTTCTGACATCTAAGCTGATGAAGTAGATAACAGTCAAATGTCGTGATTAATTAAGTGCACGACATTTAATTAATGGAAAATAGTACCCATTCTTTAAAAATGTCGTGATTAATTCAGTGCATGACATTTTCCTTTCTCTTTTTGATAAGTAATGGAAAATAGTACCTATTCTTTAAAAAAGCCTTTAGTCTCACCTGAAAAAGAAAGTTTTCTAGCAAGAGTCAATTAGCACTTGAATGAAGTGATGTTAGCTAGGAGATAATTAATAGACTAGTACTACCATACATGCACAAGTCCAACTTTTCTAGCTAACTTGCTATAAATATATCATTGCCAACATGCCAAATTTTGTTCCTTTTTGTTATAAGCAAGGAATCCACGAGGGCTAGTGGCGCACCGCTTGGAACTCAGTGGATAATGGACCCACCTCTCTACCCTTTTCCAATTGAATACAGTGGACTACGCTTTTGACTGCAGTAGGCTTTGAACCTTTGACCTGCCCCTAACACACACATAATGCACTGCCTTCTTACCATTAGCCAAAGCCCTAGGGACCACATTTGCTCCACTCCTTAGATATCCGTTTCTTTCCTTTTCTTTAATTATATCATATCCATATTTGAAGCCTTAAAACTCACAGATTTATGAATGATCGGGAATGCCCAACAACTCAATTTATCCGGTAAACTCCTAGGGGCTCATGTAGCCCATGCCGGATTAATCATATTATGGGCCGCGGCAATGAACCATCACACCTATGGAAGCTTAACGTGCAGATGTCATTTGTTTTCACCTCTAATTTACAACTTCCGAAGAAAACAAGAAGAAATCACCTTTTAGAAGAAGTTAGAAGTAAATTGAGGTCTACCAGTGACAACTTGATCCATAACTACACTTGCTCGTTGCCTAAAAGACACTAATGGGAGGCATTGAACCATAGGAAAAATCCGTCACTACTAAGTATTATACTTGCTAGCTAACAATCAAAAGCATCTTTACAATACCAAGCAAGACAGAGCAATCCTATCCTTCACATTCTCCTTATATATACAAAAACAAAAACATACCCAATCTAATCCCACTCATGGAGTCTGGGAGGGTATGATGTTCGCAAACCTTATCCCTTCCTTTGTGGGGGTAGAGAGACACGTTAGAGATAGATATATACACACAAAAACAAAGTACCACAACCACCACAACATTCCAAGTGTAATCCCACAAAAGTGCGGTCTGAGAGGATAAAATGTACACACACCTTACCACTACTTTGAGGTAGAGAGTCTGTTTCCGATATACCCTCAGCTCACAAAAACAAAGTACCACATACAGAAAATCTAGATGGCAACATAACATACTAAGTAACACAACGCCTTCTAGCTTTTACATATCTGTAACTAAATTAGGGAACTTCATCCCTTATCCATGAAACTACCAATCCTTCTCAAATTTTGCCAAAAAACTCAAAAAGATTAAAACTTTTTTTTGGGGGAAAGTTTATTAACTCATTAATTATCAGATTCTAGCAAAAATTGAAACAAACCCCACTTTAGAAAGTTAAATTCGCAACTTATACACAAGTTCAAGAGTATGGGATTGCCAGATCAAACAAAATTCAACCAATTAGCTCAAAATGTAGAAGTAAAGAGAAAAAAAAACACCTTTCTTGTCCAGCAGTATCCCAAATCTGGGCCTTGACGATCTTACCATCAACCTTAATGCTACGGGTAGCGAATTCAACGCCAATAGTAGACTTGGATTCAAGATTGAACTCGTTTCTGGAGAATCGAGAAAGGAGATTGGATTTTCCGACACCAGAATCTCCAATTAGCACCAACTTGAACAGATAATCGTAATCATCCTCAGCTCTATACCCACCAGCCATCTGCGATTAATTCAACAAATTAACTATTTGGTTTATTCAAGGGGATAGCTGAGAGTTCTAAGAAAAAAAAGTTGCTGCTGCTACTACTAAAAAGAGGTAGGTGGCAATAAAGGGTTCATTTGAGGAATACGAGTCATTGATAAAATCTGTGTATACTCTGTTATCTTCTATTTCTATGTTATGTAGTTCAAGGGGGAGCTATCTCAAGGTTGTTTTCGCTGAAGAATTATACTCCTATTTATACCTGATTAGTATAATTTTAGTGTATATAATAGATATCGAATCTGTCTCAATTAGCTCGTATGTTTATTTCTCCGAATTTTGAATCTTCGTGAAAATTCTGAGACACTATTATTATTATTGTTGTGGAGTCCTGTGGAGTTCAAGAAAGTTTTTACAGCAGTGAAAATGGGAGATGGTCACATACGAGTCTGGAGTAAGTAAAAAGGTATAATCTCAAAAATGATTATATGTAATTTGGAAAATTGTATTAAAGTCACATAGGCACATACACAAATAGCAAAATAAGTTTTGAGCACATGCAGCAAGCAAATCAAGAATTACACTTTTAGCATAACTTTTTTCTAAAAAAATAACCGTACATATAAATTAAACAATTGTAAAAGAGTAAGTTTTTTCACAATGCAAAATATTTTTGCATGTAAAAGATTATACTAAAAATGAGTTGGTGGTAACAAAAAAAGAAAAAAAAAAAGGGGTTAGCAACTTATTATAACTAACTAATTAAACTACATAGATAATGTAAAAAGAAAAAAAAAACTTACTATATTCTATATGTATGTATTTATTCATATATCAATTATCATATACATGTACTTGGACCTTTAGGCAGTTAATGTACATGCAATGCATAAATAGATAATAAATGGTACAATAACTAAGTTCAGTTAAAGATACATGACCATAATCCTGAAACTATCAAGGATGAATTTGAATGATTCATCTATTGTACACAATATATTCATATGGAAATTGTAAGTAATAATTATGTATGGATTAATTAAGCTACATGAGAACATTTATAGATTCTTAATGAATCCACTTTTTCTACAAAATAATATACATATTTATTTTAATTGGCTGGCCCAAATAAAGAGTGATAATTTGTGCATGTATCGGTTGAAGACTTGAAGTTAACGATAAATGAAAAAGACTTTGACCCAATTAAAGAAACTCATTTTATTTTGAAAATATTTATTAATAACCAAAAACCATAAGTAACTTATTATTCCGGAAAAAAAAATCCCAAAAAAATTTCCCATCATACCAAACGCACAAATTAATAAGTATTATGGGTATGTTTGATAGGTCATCTTGCAATTGGATATTAGGGTGTAATTATATAGTTTGACGTGTTTATTTGGTCAACATGACATTAAGTATAATTGAGAAAAAATAATTACATTTTTCAATCTTTTTTTTTTTTCATTTTTAATATTTCTTGTATACTAGTATATTTCTCGCACATTAAAATTTATGTTTTAAAAGAATATTATTTTCTTATATTTACTTTTTAATAAAAATAAAAGAATACTCAAACATATAATTACACTTTTATAACTAAAGAATTAACATGACATTGAAAGAGAATTTAAGGGCTTGTTTGGGGTTTGACTTAAGGTCGGCAGGTATACATTAATTAAGGTGCAACATCGGTAGTTAGTGAACATGTGGATGCAAAGGCCTCTCGTTTTTGCTTTGGAAATTCAATCACATTGAATAATTAAAGATTGTTTATTTTCGAGCATTTGAATATGTATACATTTATTTTTAACATATTAAGTATACAATTCAAGTAGAATAGTAATTAGATCATTATTTGATTAAAAAAAATGAACCATTTAAAGATATAATCAAATAGATTAGGTTCACTAGTGATGGTAGAGATGATTTATAGTGAAAGGTGATAATTATAAAGGTAGAGATGCTTGATGTTGTAGTGATTAGCATGATTGTGGCAATTAATGGTGATATCATTTGGTGATGGTTATAACGATGGAGATGATAGAAGTTCATATTTGGTGATGTTAGTGGACCATTGTGTAATTTGTGATGGTTGATGGTAGTTGGTGACAGTGATGGAGGTGATCGATAATAGAGGTTGCCGGCGATCACAAATGGTGGCAGCGGCAACTGTGATAATAGTAGATAGTAAATATAAGTATAATGATGTAGGTAGTTGGTGTAGTAGCAACTAACATTGGTAAAGGTAGTGGTCGGAGACAATGATGGTCTTTGATTGTGATGGCTGAGATGATTGATGGTGATGGCTCATGGATGTGGACAAAGTAGCGGTGAAAATTATTACACAAACATAAGGTCCCATAAGTGCTTAAATCTTAATATAAATAAATGCACTTAATGTCCTAAGATCTAAATAATTCAGATTCAAACCTCCATTAAATGCAAACAAATGACGTTGTAAAGTAATTATAGCTGAAAAAGGGTAAAAGCTCATTTTAAAATTATATATCACTATGAAGGTCATTCAAGTTCATTTTGGTATTTTGAAATCTTTAAAAAGAAATAGGAAGTCTTCACGCCAACTAGCCTACTTGCTGATCACCCGTACCAATTGCAGAACCAGATCGTTCTAATCCTCGGAATATTTTCACAGCAAATCCAAGGGACATGTCTTGGAGGAAGGACACGGACAAAAATATCAAAATGTTCCATTTTCTTCGGCCATGCATCGACCTCAAATGAACATGGACTAAACGATCACTGCCTGAAAGAGCAATGCCTATTAAGAGAGAACATAAAAAGATGGCAATTCAGCACAAATATTACTCTTATTTCTTTGCGTTGAAGTAAAACCCAGTACAACTATTGGCATGCATGCCCAATATGGAATACAAATTCTTGCTGATTGGCTCTCCTTCCAAACACTCCCTAGCCTTCACAACATACTTAAATTCTCGCCCATAAAGGTAACATGCCACGGCGGCCTTGTAAGTCAGCAGTTCCCAGTCACCTGCCATCAACAGGCAAATCAGAGTATTAAAATTAAAACCTTTGCTGGAATACAGATATTGAATAATATGACGAACAACTGTTACAAAGTAATGTGCCTTACTTTAAAGTAAATATGTCTTCACTTCAGTAGATAGACTTAAAATCAAGATAAGATTAATTTAAAAGTAAGAGTATGTAAAATTATTTTGTTCATCAGTGGATTCTCAAGAATATGAGTTTTTCTCCATGTTGTTTCTGACATTTGAATATGTGTTCTCTTCCTCAATCTTGAAATAGGTTTGTGTGAGGAATATTAGTAGTTCAATTGGTTGACTACTTGAACTTTCACCATGTTGGTGAGAGTTTGATTCCCCACCTTGTAATCCCCTTCCCATTTCCATTTCCCCAACCCTGTATTCAATTTTTTTTAAAAAAAAACGGGTCTGTTGTGGTGTTTTGATAGCTTAGATTCTTTTTTTCCCTGAAATACTGTGTTTGTTCAGTAGGTTGCTTTGAAATTTCTCATTTTGAAAGGATTGGCGTAAAAATTGTAATCTTTTAGCATTCTGTCTTCTTCTGTCTAACTTGTAAATTAACTAGACTCAAAATTAATTGCAATAGGCAGAGGAAACCAAATGTTAGCCTGGGTGAAGTTGGATATATCCCTGCTGCATGTGGCATTTCTAATATATACAAGAGAAAGTTTGGTCATCACAGGTGGAAAACTGAACCTAAAGAAGGAAGACAGGTGCACTAAGCTCCCGCTATGCGCGGGGTCGGGGGAAGGGATGGATCACAAGGGTCTATTGTACACAGTCTTACTCTGCATTTCTACAAGAGGCTGTTGCCACAGCTCAAACCCGTGACTTCCCAATCACATGGTATGGCAGAGAAAACTGAACTTCTACAAGTATAGTGACTCAGAGAACAAGGATGTTTTTTCACCCCCTCAAAATAGCCACACCCATATTTGGGGCCTTGAATGCTGGCATCTTGCCAAAGACATCCAGCAATAGATATTCAAGAAAATGGAGAAAACAAGAACCTAATATCAATCAAAATCGGTTTCTAATTTGTCTAAGACCTGACACTATTAACAATGCAGTATTATGTCTTGTAACCACATGAATTTTTTAATAATTTGAATTTTAACTCTTGTACATCTATACTAGTACTAACTATTAAAGCCAATTTTTGACTTTTGCATCATATATATTAGTTTTAAGAAACTAGAAAAACTTAGAAGCTGGATCAGCAAACAGTTCTTTGTTAGGATCCATGCAGTTTTCCACAACTGTTTTCAGGCAAATATAATTCAAGGTGGATCAGGTTCTTCAGAAATTTGTGAACAGATTATTTCCTGCTAGAAAAATGAGCATAAACAAACACAATAAAACTGCTACACATCAAACGTTATGGGGCAAGATGTGGTGGGGGATCAAACCAAACAGCTAATATACAAACCTTAATCACCTCAAACCAAGATCAAGCCCACAAAGCTTTAGTATTTAGTATTTGGACCTTTGTTGTGGTAAACAAGTGAACTTAGTTGCATGCTTAAAAGAAAGAAATGAAGTTGTACCTGAAGCAATATCTGAAGTGAGTATATTCTGGCTGAAGTGACGAGTCAGCCACCATCTGCAACGGGGCCTCCATGACTTGCTAGACTCATAATCGCTAAATATTTTAGGAATCTGACTATTCCATTTTGAGAATTTATGCTTCTCACTATCTTCACCGTTGGAGCACACAGACATGCAATCTTCTTCACATTGAGAAAGCCTCAGGAAACAACAAGCCAACTCCTTCCATGTGTCACATTTTGCATAAGTAGCATCCAAATGCAAAGCTATCATTTCCATCAGATTTTCAGTGCTATACTCTCCTGATGATGATATAAACCAAGCCCGAGGAAAAACAGAAAAATACTCAATATACAATGCATAATGCATCAATTGCAAAACTAAGATATCATTTGGGGCAGTCCCACAAAATGGGACTTTCTTTTCAGTGCTATAATCTCCTGATGTTAATATAAACCAAGGCCAAGGAAAACCCGGAAAAAAAACTCAATATACAATGATTAATGCATTAATTGCAAAAATAAGGTATCATTTGGGGGTTCTAGACTGTTTTCTTACTAGTATTATTATTTTTCTGTTGGCATTATCTTATCCTTCGATTTTATTACAATTGTTGTTTCATTTATTTTGGCTATCTATACTATTTTATTGTCAGTACTTTTCTTTCTTCATTATTTTCATCATTGCTTTTTTACACTTGCTCATCTTTCAAGCCTGTTCTCGAGCCGAGGGTCTATCAGAAACAACTTCTCTACTCTCTCAAGGAAAGGGGTAAGGTTTGCATACACCTCACCCTCCCCAGACTCCACTCTGTGGGACTATGCTGGGTATGTTGTTGCATCTCCTAAAATCAACAAATCTAAAACTAGGGTAGTATCTTGCAAGCATAGGTCCTAAGAATTTTCAGTAAATAAGCTAAGCTAGTTTCCTTCTATTTTGAGATCTGGAACTCGCTGGTATATACATATTTTTGCTTTTTTGTAATTCCAATGCAGATTGTTCAGTTCTCCAGGGGGTACATCAATAAGCCAAGCACATTGCCTCTTAACTTCAAATTTCCTGATTTGCTTTGTCTTAAGAGTTGGGACTGTGAAGGCAACCTTGTAGCAATAGCTCCTGTTTATATGGTTGACCAGGGTTCGAATCTTGGACCCAACATCTCCAATGAGGAGGCAAGGCTGCTACATTTGCCACCCCCAAGCCCGTCTGAGCAAGAGCCTTTGGAAGATACAGCAATAAAACAAAGACACTTCGATTTTGATCACAAATAATCAAAAGAAAAAGTAAAAAGCTTTTTGAGCCCCCCAAAAAAGGGAAAAGAAAGACCAATGATCCAAAAAGACAAGAAAAAGTCTTGAGAAAGAGAGGAAAAACTAGAAGAGCAACAAAAAAAAGGAATGAAAAAACAAAACTAAATGAGCCATTTGAAGGCATTTAACGGGCTAAAAGAACTGTGAAATACACATTGTGCCATGTCAAGGCATCGTGCTTAATAGGCATAGTCTTAAGAAGTCCCACATCGATAGAGAGATGAGAAATTGGTCTCCTTAGATGGACTTGGACAAACCTCCCCTAATGAGCTAGTTTTTGGGGTTTAGTTAGGCCCATGTACTATATCTTTTCATGGTATTAGAGCAGAATCCGTCTCACTCAATGTTGGGGCCCCCAAAATAAAAAATTTCCCCTACACCAAATGCTAAGCACTGGACGTGAGGTGGCGTGTTAAAGAATGACAAAAGTTTCACATTGGTGGTTAATGAGATGGGTGGACTCCTTCTAAGGCTTAGGCAATCCTCCTCCCTTCGAGCTAGCTTTTGGGGTATAAATTAGGCCCAAGACCTAATTTAGCATTTCTTATAAGGCTTGGGCAATCCTCCTCCCTTCGAGCTAGCTTTTGGTGTGTGAATTAGATCTAAGACCTAATTTAACATGGTATCAGAGCCAGACCCATCCCAATTTGTTGTTCACCGATGTTGGGCCCCCATTTATAAGTGTCCACGCTCCAGTTGGGGTCTGGGGGTGCGGAGGAGTGTTAAGAAGTCCCACATCAGTAGAGGGATGAGAAATTGGTCTCTTTATATGGACTTGGACAAACCTCCCCCAAATGAGCTAGCTTTTGGGGTTGAGGTAGGCCATGGTACTATATCTTTGTAGTTTTCATAAACATCAGGTGTTTGACACAAGCCATGTCATTAATTGAGGTATCTAAATGGAAATCCCGAGCAAGAACTCAGATGTGCAGAAGATGCATGTTAAGAAGATGCGGATGTTGAGATGGATGTGCGGGCATACTAGAAGCGATATGACTAGGAATAGGTGGGAGTGGCTTCTGTGGCGGACAAGATGAGGGAAGCAAGATTGAGATGGTTTGAGCATGTGCAGAGGAAGTGTGTTGATGCCCCAATGAGGAGGTGCGAGGGGCTGGTTGTAGAGGGCACGCACAAGGGTAGAGGTAGGCCGAAGAAATATTGGGAAAGGTGATTAGGCTGGACATGGCGCAACTTCATATTACCGAGGACATGGCTCTAGATAGAAAGGAGTGGAGGCAGCATATTAGGGTAGAGGGATAGTAGTCGTAGTACTAGTCATACTCTTATAGTTCTTGCCACATGTGGTTTATTGTGTTTTCGATTATCACACTATTTTGATGTTTGGTAGTATTCCTTTCTTGTAGACTTGACACTACATTTCTTATTAGTGACTATGCTTTCTTCATTGTATTCTTCTCCCTCTACTTGGATTTGATAGACTTGAGCCGAGGGTCTTTCGGAAACAACCTCTCTATCTCCATGAGGTAGTGATAAGGTCTACGTACACTCTACCATCTCCAGACCCCACTTATTGGAATTTCCCTGGGTATGTTGTAGTAATTTAAAATTTTAGAAGGTTAAGCGTCCACATTGGTTAGGGGGAATGGGTTGTGTTGTCTCCTTATACGGTCTTGGACACTTCACATTTCATGATTTAGCTTTTGGGGTAGATTTACGTCCAAGGTTCAATATCAAGATCAAGTTCATCCTTATTCGTGGTTTATCCAATATTGAGCCCACATAACTCTCCAAATGTCCAAGCTTGGATGTGTGAGGTTATGTTCAAGTGGTCCCCATTGGTTGAGATAATGGGTTGCTTTTTCCTAAAATGGCCACCTCATGAGTTAAGAGCTCGCTTTTGGTTTTGAATTAGACAAGATTCATTTCTTGACAAAATAGATAGTTTTGTTTAAGCCAATTATTGAACATTATTTCTTGCATGTCCTTAAGACAATACTTCGGAGTGATGCGAACCTTGAGGAAGTACTAAGATTTTGTCTCTCTCATCTCTTCAGGATGAAGTGAATAAAATGATTTTTCAGGTTAGGATGTACCCCTTCTATGCAAGCTGATGAGTCTCCCCAATGAGTGGCTACATGTAGGATCCTTCTCCAAATTTTCCTCATGGATTGCTGAAAGTTTGACATAGTTACTGCTGTCAAAATGCTCCAAGATAGTAGCTTTCAACCTGCATGCCACATGATAAAGAACAAAGAAACCAGAAGAAATTAGACGTAGTGAATAAGACCGGAGAAAAAGAAATAATCATCAGTTGTACAGCAAGCACTCAACTAATGACACGCCAAGAAACTCATAACAGAAAATTGTCATATTTTACTGAACAATCTCTTGTAAATTTTGGATAGATACCTATGATTTCTGTTATCAAAACAAACACTAAGGTGTAATTGAAGTAAATGGAATATAGCTTGTATATAGAAATTTCTATGTCAGTCCTTTCCTTTTTATCTCCTTTTTGAGATTCTGCTCGGAATACCTTGTAAGCTTTCCACATAATGTCTCATAATTTAGAATATAACTCTAATTTTAGATATTTAAATTATTTTTAACCGAATCCTCACACCCGTATACTTACCTGGATTCGTACCCTCGAATCTTAAAATTTAGATCATAAAGAATCTGACCTCTAGATTCACACCCGTATCAGACACCCACACCCGAGTCCGGGCAACTTAGATAAAAAAGAACTAAACACAAGGCATACTGACCTTTTGAACATAACCATTGAAAGTGTTACCAGGACAGAGATCTGTCACAAATGATCAATACACGAATTTCCAGTTAAATTCTTTTAAGAATTGGGGGATTGATATTGATACAGATAAAGTTAGCATTGGAATCGTATCTTTTCATGTAAATACTGTGTCAAATGCATCTTGATTTAAGAATTGGAGCTTCACTTGATAGATATAGATATTAGCATTAGTTAAGAGAAACTAGAAGGTTATCATTCCATAAAAGATCGCTAGTAAATAGTGAAGAATAGTTTAAGTGGCAACATCTATAAGCAGTCTGTCACTTCAATCTTTGATCATTCCCTTCACATCAAAAATCTTGATATACTAGTACCCAACACTGTTTTATCAGAGAAGTTCAAAACTCATCATGGTTATTATCTTTTAGGTTTATATTCAACTTTTTTCACAAGGAAGAAACAACTACCTCAACTGAAATGATGTGTTGGAGCATGGAGTAAATTTTTCCACCTCATCAAGAGCCTCCTTTACCTGATCCCCGAGCAGCAGCATCTGCTAAGATATTAACTTTCAAGTACATGAAAAGCATATTATATATTAACTTAAATATATCACTCAACACCTGATAGAATCAATGGCGGACATATGATTTTGAAGTAATGGGTGCTCCATTACAATTAACATACAGTTGCTACAACCATCAAATATAAGTGCACAACTATTTGAATATTGAAGGTAAAATTATTTAACAAGTAAAACTATAATAAATGCACCAGATAGAGTTATTTGGAAGCACAACAAGGATGGAAAATTCACAGTAAACAGTACTTACAAGAAAGGCATACAAGTTGGGGTTAGAGGTTACCATCATCACTGGAAGAGCATTTGGAGAGGATTGATCCCCACCAAAGTGAAATGCTTCACTTGGTTAGTCATCAAAAGAGCCTGCTTAGCTCAAGAAGTGCTGCAGAAGAAAGGAAAGCAACTAGTCCCTAGGTGTTTCCTATGCAATTTGACTGGGGAAACAAACAATCACCTATTTTTACATTGCAAATTCACTGCACAGATCTGGGAGCTGTTTCTCAACATCACATGCTGTAGCTGGACTATGCCAGAACACACCTTTGATCTTTTTAAATGTTGGATCAGAAGGGGGGGTAGCAAGACTCAAAAGAAGTGGTGGAAGGTAATACCATCATGCATATGGTGGTCAGTGTGGAAGGAAAGAAATGGGAGATGTTTTGAAGATAGATCTAATTCCATTCACAAAGTAAAATGGAATTGT
>JAJOOR010024204.1:0-15847 GCA_036250505.1 Solanum acaule | reverse complement strand
CCCTAATTCAAACTAACCCTAACATTAAAATTTTCAATTCACAATCAAGAAACACAAACTAACAATCAAATAATCCCTAATTCAAACTAACAATCAATTAAACTTAAAACAATATTCAATAAAAAACAAATTCAATACTAATTAACAAAATCAAAAACCCTAAATCATTCACTTACTAATTAAATAACAATGAATTAAACTAACAATCAATAAAAAAAAAACTAATTCAATACTCAAATTAAAAGAAATTAAAAATGGAACTATAAACCCTAACCTTTAATTAAAGGAGAAGGACAGTGGGTCGGGGTGGGGATTGGCGGCGTGGGCAGGGGCGACGGGCGGCGTGGGCAGGGGCGCTAGCATCACTTCGTCGGCGTCCCTTCGTCGAGAGAGAGGAAGAGGGACGGAGAGAAGAGAGAAAGAAGAGGGATGAAGAAATGGGGAAAATCCCGTCTGCACTAGCAGATATTTTAAAGAAAGCAATGGACAAAGTCTCTATGTCCGTCGCTTTTTTAACAATGTTTGACCAATATTGTGACCAAAAAGCGATGGACTAAGAGACACTGTCCGTCGCTTTCTTAAAATATTTGACCAAAAAGCGGACATAAAGATGCATTCCGTCGCTTATTTAAAAAAATAATTAAAGAATTTAAATTAATAAAAAGCAACGGACGGTATGACTTTTTTTAAATTAATAAATAATTATTTTTAATAGAAAGCGACGGACTGCATCACTATCTATATAAAATAATTAATTATTCATTATATATATATTTGGCGCAAAAATCCGCGCAAAGAAGCGACAGACTAAGCGATGCCGTCCGTCATTTTCTCAAAAAAAAATTAAAATTATTTTTATTAATAAGCGACGGACAGTGTGGCTAATGGTGTCGCTTTTTGGAGTGACGTCGTCCATCGCTTTTACTTCCATCGATTTTTAGCTGTTTTTTAGTAGTGAGTTGGGGTTGAGACTTTAATTTTTTTATTATTTAATCACGTCTGTATATTATTTTGATTTTTATATTTGGGTGGATGGTTGGCTTCCCTATCGATGGATTAGGATGTGCGTGATCAAAGATGTTTGGGATTTTGGGTCATACAAAAGTTATTTTTCCTTGTAACTGAAAATGTTTCCTTGGAAACTATGCTTGAATCTAAAACTAAAGATATTTATTTTCAAGAAAACATCGCCCTTCATACTAAACTCGTGAACGGAATAAACGACAAAAGTATACATTGTCTTGACTTAATAAAGAAAAAAAGTAATTAATAGGTCAAATAAAAATTATAAGTAGGAAAAATAAATATATCTTGGTCCTTGAGTTATACATATATTCTAGTTTTTACCCCTATAAAGTTATGACTAGACATTATTAGCCTTCAATTAAATAAATGTGCAATTTTAATCTCTCAAACTAATAAAAGTTAAAATGTTGACGGAATTAAGAATAAATAAATAAATAAGAGAAAAAATAAAATATGATCCAAAAATAAATGCTCAAAGAGTCATTTGTCTCAAAGTTCTTTCGATTTTCAACATAAAAATGACAAGTCTTTTACCAATGTCCATCGTTATCTTTTTACTTTGAAGTCTTGAGTTAATGTTTTCAATTATTTTTGTAACTGTACTGTTTTCAATTCTTTTGGTTGAACTAATTCCTCTTGTTAGTTCTTAAATCTCTACATAATTAATAGAAAATTTAAAATTAAATATTGATAAAAATGATAAGAATACAACAAATCTTTTAACTGTTGATGATCATTAATCATGACATTTTTAAAAAGCTCCTCCTGATAAAAGCCTTTAACTAAGTTGAAGCATAGATGAGGAAAAGTGTTAAGGGTTAAGTGTTTCTTAAGGTATTTTAGGGTTTAGGGCTTAGCGTTTTTGTGTGTGTTTTAGGTTTAGGGTTTACGGATTTTTAGGATTTAGGGTTTAGAGCATAGGGTTTTGTAGGGGTTTCTATGGTTTTTAGGTTTTATTTTTGGGTTTATAGGATTTAGGGTTACTTAAGGTTTAGGGTTTAGGGTCTCTTACGATTTTAGTACAGGATTTAGGGTTTTAGGTTAGGGATTAGGGTTAAGGGCTTATGGGTTTTTTTTAGATTTAGGGTTTTATCTAGGTTTTTAGGGTTTAGGGCTTTGTGTTTTTTAGGTTAAGATTTTTTAGGGTTTTATAGGTTTAGAGTTTAGGGCTTAGAGTTTTTTTTGTGTGTGTTTTTTAGGGTTTAGCATATACGATTTAGGGCTTTATAGGGTTTAGAGCTTAGAGATTTTTAGGTTTAGTGGTTTTTGGGGTTTTTTAGTGTTTTTAAGGGTTAAGTGTTTCTCAGGGTTTTTTAGGGTTTAGGGTTTAGGGCTTATGGTTTTTTTTGTGTTTTTTAGGTTTAGGGTTTACATATTTTTAGGATTTAGGGTTTAGAGCTTGGGGTTTTGTAGGGGTTTTAAATGGTTTTAGGATTTATTTTAGGGTTTATAGGATTTAGGCCGGGTTTCTTAAGGTTTAGGGGTTAGGGGGTTTTAAGTTTAGGATTTAGGGTATTAGGTTAGGGTTTAAGGTTTATGGCTTAGGGTTTTTGTAAGGTTAAGGGCTTTATCTAGGTTTTTAGGGTTTAGGGCTTTGGGTATTTTAGGTTAAGGGTTTTTAGGGTTTTATAGGTTTAGGGTTTAGGGCTTAGGGTTTTGTTTTTGTCTTTTTTTTGGTTTAGCATATACGATTTAGGGCTTTATTGGGTTTAGAGCTTAGTGTTTTTTGGGTTTAGGGGTTTTTTGGTTTTTTAGGGTTTTTAAGGGTGAAGTGTTTCTTAGAGTTTTTTAGGGTTAAGGGATGAGGGATTAGGGTTTTTTCTGTTTTTAGGTTTAGAGTTTACGAATTTTTAGGATTTAGGGTTTAGAGCTTATGGTTTTGTAGGGGTTTTTAATGGTTTCATGGTTTATTTTAGGGTGTATAGGATTTAGAGTTTTTTAAGGTTTAGGGTTTCTTAGGGTTTTAGGTTTAGGATTTAGGGTTTTATGTTATAGTTTAGGGTTTAGGGCGTAGGGTTTTTTTAGGTTAAGTTTTATCTATGTTTTTAGGGTTTAGGGCTTTGGGTTTTTAAGATTAAGGTTTCTTAGGGTTTTATAGGTTTAAGGTTAAGGGCTTAGAGTTTTTTTTTTTTGTTTTTTAGGGTTTAGCATATACAATTTAGGGCTTTATAAGGTTTAGAGCTTAGAGTTTATTAGCTTCAGGGGTTTTTTGGTTTCTTAGGGTTTTTAAGAGTAAGTGTTTCTTAGGTTTTTTAGGGTTTACGGTTTAGGGCTTAGGGTTTTTTGTGTTTTTTAGGTTTAGGGTTTACGGATTTTTAGGATTTAGGGTTTAGAGCCTTGTGTTATTTAGGGTTTAGCATATACGATTTAGGGTTTTATAGTGTTTAGAGCTTAAAGTTTTTTAGAGCAAGAAGACAAGGTGTAAAAATATATTACTCCGTTAAATATTCAACTTTCATTAGTATGAGGACCAAAACCTAATGATTATATTAATTAAAGATAAATTATGAAAAAATGAATTATAGGAGAAATAAAGTGGACTAAACCTATAATATAAGGACTAAACAACTATTTAAACATACTCACTGACCATTGTAATTACTATATAATACCACCAAAAGGGTTAAATGTGTCTCCAATAAATTCAAGCTTCAATATAGAAAATTAGTTTTTTTGTATCTCCTCTTCTTAAATTGCTGAAGGAATAGAAATTCAATGGCAACTGGTTATTATGGTATTATAGATGAAGTTCGCGTGGTGCTAGTTGATCCCGAAACAAAGAATGTCACTGAAATGGTGGATTTGCTGAAGTCTTATAACTACAAAGGTGACATCTATAAAAAATATATATTCAACTCAAAACCTTTGGTTCTTTGATATTAATAAATTGGGATAAGGGTTTGAAAAATAACCCAACTTTGGTCCAATTTGTTGTTGTGATACTAAACTTTCATGAGGACCTATTACCTCCCTAGACTATTTAATAGTGTATTTTTTACCCCCTGACCATTTAATAGTGTATTTTAAAGGTATATATGTGCCCACGTGGACACATTACTATTTATAATTTTGCATTATTTTTTATGTCCACATGGGCAAATATATATGTTTAAAATATGATATTAAATAGTCTAGGGAGGTAATAGGTCCTCATGAAAGTGTACTATCGCAACAGCAAATTCTACCAAAGTTGGGGTATTTTTTAGACCCTTATCCCTAATAAATTTGGTTTGATTACCTTTTCAAAAGAGATTTAATTATTGACATGATGTTTGTTGTGATTGTAACATCAATTTCTTTTTAGATTTTATTTTTTGTCTAAAAAATCTTGAATTCATATTTTCTTTATGTCATAACACCATTTCTATATTTGTTTATGTTGTTTTATTAATTAATAAATATTTTTATGTGTTTATAGAAGAACCAAATTAGATTGTTTAGTCTTTGTTCTTGTTATAGGCATGTTATACACTCCATAAAAATGTATATGATTTTTCAAAGGGTGGGAGGGGGAGTTGACAATCTTATGTTAATATTTGTCTCGCTCCAATATCATTAGATGTTCTAGAAGTGCCACAATTTTATGTTAAGTTTAATTATTTAATCAACTTATATATATGTTTTTTACACTTGATTTTTTTTTGTAGAATAAGGGGAAATTTGTTCTTTTATAATTGGTCGTGTGGCATAAAATCGGAGAAGAAGATTAATTAAATTAATCAAAAATATATTTTTGAAGATGTAGATATTTGAATTATATAAATCTATCTATCACTTTAAATTATATTATTTGTGTGGAGTAGGCGAAACAAAATTAGAGTAAAAAAGAGGGAAGAGAAAGAGCAAGATAAGAAGGGTTGGGGTGGATTTTAAATGGAACGGGCTAATGGGTATTAAATTGCGTGATTTTCCATGGTGGATATTGATGTGAACTGGTGACGTGACAAAAAAAAATTCATGTGGTGCGCTTGGTGGCATTAGTTAAAGTTAGGGGTATTAATTGTGAGCCAACAAAAAAAAAATAGAGGGGTATTTTTGAGCCAAAACACAAACGAATATATGTTTGCTCCATTTCAGCTAGTTAAGAGGTACTTTTGACCTTTTTCATTTTTAATTAAAAGTTTCCCGTTTAATTTAAAGGAGTGTTCTTTGTTCCTTCTAAGAAAGTTCTTCAATATGCCCCTATTATTTTATGCTTTTGATAGCGCGCCAATCTTAAATTTAAAAATATTTTTATTTTCCCACTTAATTTCAAAGGAATAAATTTGAATCTACTTTAATGAATACTAGTCAAATATTATGTTTATTTTGGGTCAACTATAATGATCAATCAATTTATTCTTCTATTTAAATTTGTTTAGACAATGGACAATTTTCATAATAGTTTTAACAAAAACATATAAATGTTACAAATTAAGTGTCAAACTTGAAAGATAATGATGATACGCACCATTATTTTTCTTCTCCTACTCTATATAGATAGATTCAATTATTTATCAAAAATAATAGTGTAAATAGTTCTTTTTAGGTAAACCTGTCTAAGATTGAGATCTAGTACAATATAAGTTTATTAATATGTGCAACTGCATAACCTAAAGAATGCAATATAACTTGAAAATTATGATGAAATTTGTATATGAGAAATGAACAAATCATCATGGTAATATATATATATATAATCTTCTTTTTTGACTTTTAAGATGCATTGATACAGTTATTACGGTTGGTACATCTTCAGAAGCAATGGAAATGCTCTCCAAAGGAAAGAAAAAAGTTGATGTGATTATAATCAGTGTTCATTCACCGAATTTGGATTCTTTTAAACTTTTGGCTCAAGCTGTTACCTTGGATATAATTTCACTATGTAAGTATTTATTCTATTCTTCCACTTATATATGACATCTACTGTAAGAAAAGTCAATTACGTTTATAAATACACTATAAAAAACCGGCTACAAAATTTGCTATTAATATGTAATTAAATTCTTTAGAGCTAAAAGAATTTGGTACAATTCACTGTTAAATATGAGTAGCAATGAATATTTTGCTGTTTAGTGACATTAGTTATTTGTTATTAATGCCTATTATATTTAGTAAATGATAAGTTATTATTTTGTAACATAACTTTTATAGTGAATATGCTTGAAATTAAATATTCACATAGTGTTTAATACAATTAAATTTTAATTGTCAACTTCTTGAAATAATTATGCAGTTGTATGTGATGAATACAATTAACTCTTGGCAAAAAAGGCTTTCAAAGAAGGAGCATGCCTTTTTGTACAAAGGCCACTAAATGAGGAAATTATGAAATACTTGTGGCAATTTATATTGAGGAGAAAAATAGAAAGAGAGAAAGCGAAAAAAGGATCAAAAGATGGAGACAAAATGATTGTTAATGATGTTGATACAAATAATATGGATGGAGATAATGAAGTATTATCTAGAGAAACAAATGATGTGGCTAATACTGAGCAACATAGAAATAATATTGATGAAGTTGAAGACAATATCACATCGAATGGAAAATACAAGCGGAGGAGGAAGAACAATAGAAAAGATAGAAAAAAGGATAAGGTTATTAAGCAAAAGAACTGTGTAAAGTGGACTGCGGATCTTCATGTGAAATTCATGGAAAGTTTGGAACAATTAGGTGAAGGAAGTAAGTTTATTTAACAATTAATCAAAATTTCTTCTCAATTTATTTATACATAGAGATATGAACAATGAGAATTCATACTTACAACTAACATCATCTTGTTTGAAGTAAAGGTGTAATGATTGTTGTATTTACATTACCATGTATTGATTTAGAAAAATTATAGTTATTAAACTAAATTTATTTTCTTATGAAACATGTAGGATGTTACCCAAAGGATATAGTGGAGGTTATGGATGTGTGGTCTTACCAGGATGCAGGTAGCGAGTCATTTACAGGTACGTACATCCTTAAAAAAATTAAGTGGTTAATCATGTACCTTTTGTGTGTGTTTGTCAAGTGAAAAGGCACTTGACAAAACAAAATATTTTTATAGTTATTTTCTCATGCTTGGTTTGTAAAAAATAGTTTGTTTGTAAAGATTTTTAATGAAACTCTTGTGTGAGAAGTTATTTATTCTACAACTATATTAATAATAATTCTATATTAGAAAAACATAAAATAATTAGTTTTACATTTATCCCAATAGTAACTATTCAAACACTATTATTAATCTTAAGAACTGAATATTTTTTTATCAAAATACTCACCAATTAAAGAAAATTATCGATAGACCTTAATTACTTCTTTAGTGATAATATTAATTATTCATTTCTAATTAAATTGTTTTTTAGTGACTATTCAATGAAAGAATGATATTATCAATCTTTAATTCGTTATTATAAAAGACTTTTATCGCTCACAAATTACAAAACGCCAAAAACATTTCTCATTAAAATGACTTTCGTCATCATGAAAATTGAATATATTCATGGTCTAACTCTCCTTTCATTTTTTTTTCTTCTAACACCACTCAGAAATGTCGTTTCAACAATTGGAAATCTCCAGAAGAGCGCAAAAGTAACCATCATCTATCAGGCCAAGAATCTTTAAGTGAATCTCAACAAAAAAGTAGCAATAGAAAATATGGGACAATGCCCCGTCTTCAAAATAATATTCCTAATCAAATCCAAAGGGGACCAGAGTTTTCATTTTCAACTCTCAATACCAACAACATTTTTGCCAGAGAGGAGAGTTCAATTCAAGAGAAACTCTATCCTCCACAATTTCAGGTTCAACCTCACTACCCCAACATTGACAATTCATTAAATAATCCATTTTTGTGTGTGCAAAATAATGTTGGTGGTGTGCTTCAACAACATCAGCATAGTCCATTATTGGAAATGTTTGGTTCACAAAGGCTACAGGACCCAATTATAGGAAACATTACTCATAGGCCTAGCTCGGCATTTAACACTTGGAATCGTCATACTCAAAGTGAGTACAACTTGGACCTCAATGTAGCTCATAAAACAACACATTCAGGTGGCAAAATAATGCCTGATATAGGTGTTGAAAATACGACGATTAATGACTACAACTTGAATGTGAATGCATGAAATACAAACACAGATTCAGGTAGCACAACGATGTCTAATATTGATCCTAAAAATGCGACTAGTGACGAACTTGGAACAATAAATGCTAATTTTCAGCAACATATTGCTGAACCAAATATGTCTTATCCAAGTAATATCGCGACAACATATAAGAGTGATATAGAAGGAAGTGATTCAAATGAGAAGGAAGATTGTGATGCATATTCTAATTTCAATAATATGGGTTATTTCTTCCAAAATCTTGGACATATGACAGTGAGTTTGATCAAGTTTATTCTGATGATTAGGTTAGTGCTTCAATCTAGTTATTTGATATTATATATATTTTTTGTTTGATTGTTGGTATTAGCTAAAATCAATATAAATTTAAAGCAATTTTTTAGATTTGATATCCATATAGAATGTGGGATTAAATTCCATTTTATTGGTGTTTCATTGTGATTACAATCTCTTATATCTTTCTTTTTTTGAGTTAAATGACTCCTTAGCAAATTGAATATGTTTTGAAGAAATTTTTTCAATACTATGAAGTTATGAAGTTAAGATTTGTGAAACAAATCAACTTTGGCCTAAAAGTGAAGAAACCATTTTCTGCTTTTTTTTTTTAAAAAAAAAAAACATTTTCCCTAAAATTATATTTTGATCATTTGACACCAAATTATTTTTTAAGAAATAGTTTTTGTCAAATATGTAATATCTTACAGTTTACCTTAAATCTACTTATGCAGGTGGTAGCAACTCTGAGTATTATGTTTCCAAGAACAACAAATTGTTTTGATGATTTGTCAATATGATGATTCAATGTTATCGAGACTATAAGTGACAATTCTTATAAGGGCTCTTTGCTATTACAAATTGTTTTCTTGAGTGAAAATTGCATTTTTTTATGGAGACTATTTTGTTTCAAATGACTTGGGTTGTTGCAACTAATGGTACTTTATTTTTGTCTTTCCATTTGAAACTAATGATCATTATTAGATTACATGCTGTCGTTATTTTCTTATTTGGGATTATAATTTTGTTTAGTATCAAATTCACTTATTGTGGCCTTCCATAACCTTTTGGTTGATTAATTAAATGTTATATGTGAGATCAACTATTCATGCAATTAATTTGATCTCAATTTAGCATAATATTTTGTGTACATTAAGATTAATGAAATACGTTTTTTATTGCACTTAATTGAATTTGAGGTAATCTCTATGGAGATTTTCTTCAAATTTTAACTGATCAATCATTTACATCACTATGATCACATCACAAATTAAGTAATACATTGAACATTTTTTTGTACTAATGATTGCTCACAACTTAAATTTTATTATTTCAATATGAAGATCAACTTTGGCCTTGCAAATCTCTACATTCAATATTTTATTTCACCCACACTCTAGCAATCTTGTTTATTGCTCTCACATTTCTCACCTGATGATTCAATTTTGTTTGCTTAATTGAGCATTCACTCTTCACTTGAGCATTTCTTATTTTAGCACAACAACAACTCAAATGAACCGCCTATATTTATAGGTGATGAGGGAAATATCTAGTCGGAGTATTATTAATCTCTTCTAAAATATATCTAACTTCATATTTTTAGAATTAAACCTCTAGTTATTTTTGGAGTTG
Source organism: Solanum acaule (assembly GCA_036250505.1). Taxonomy (NCBI): domain Eukaryota; kingdom Viridiplantae; phylum Streptophyta; class Magnoliopsida; order Solanales; family Solanaceae; genus Solanum; species Solanum acaule. The sequence continues at coordinate 6,097 of JAJOOR010024204.1, read as the reverse complement.
TTCTTTTTAGACTTCTCACTCTAGAACTTTTATTCTTAACTCTTCTTTAAACTTACTAGAATTTCTTGCATATTATAGAATCTTTATTCTCATGAAGATTAACTCGATGATGACATTTTAAATAAAAATATTGTCAATGTAATTAGATGTAACATTATCTAGTCAGTTTCACTTGTTGTAGCAAGTAATTGTAATGATCCTCGGGGTTATTTCCTTATTAACTCCCTCTTTTAATCATTTAGAGAATTCGTATAATGATCCCAAGTCATTTATAACTTGTTGTGACTGACAGTTTAGACACCTAGTCATTAGTTTGGATTTTGTGCAAGTGTATGTATCTTGGGAGCTTCTGAAACTTGAACGGTTGACTTCGGTTAAAGGTTTAGGAAGACGACCTCAGAATACAATTCTAATGGTTTCGTCAGCTCGCAAATATCAAGTTTGGTGTAGAAGGATCTTTGATGTAGATCCCGAGGCTTTCGGGCTCATCCCGAGCCCTATAATGGAATTTGCCTTAAAATAGAGTTGGGGTGTGAGACCTACTTTTTATCGAGACAACCTCGATTGGAAGTTTTGAAAACCTGATTGAGTCATAAATGCTAAATTTTGTGGGGTAGAGTATCTTGTTTGCATGCACAAGGTTTCGAATAAATACTTAGCACCTCGTCGAGAATTTCCAAGTTGGGCTAAACCAACTAATATGCATCAGCTGGTGTAGTCAACTTTTAGTCATCGCATTCAGAGTCAGTAAGCCATGTTCGCAGAGACCAAGAGAGTTGGTTTCCACGTTTGCGATGCCTGGGGCGCATTTGTAAAGGACATGCGAGTTGTCTTGTGTGATTACAGGTAAGGCTATGCATTCAGGAAGGCCTAGGTTGCTAAGCCTCTGCATTTATATGACTTCCTCCACTTTCATGAAGACCAGGTTGGCTACCTTCCGCATTCACGGCACCCTTCTCCGTGATTTCGGAGATTAATTGTCTGGTTTTTTAGTAGAACGTGTTGTTCATCTTGTATTCCTAAGATACTTAGAACAAAACTTTGAAGAGCTTGGTAAGAAACAACAAAGTTTAAACAGTATTTTCAAACTAGAAAATTAAAACTAGTAGAGAAAATAGAATCAAAAACAGATTAGAAACAATATAAAAATATTTTTCTCAAAGAAAGATAATCGAGCCCACTAAATGCACAATGTCCCCTTAAGGAAATTATTCCCCTCAAGTACCTGAGGTTAATGGAATATATTCTCCCAGGATAGAATGATCTTACTCACCGGTATATCGGTACCTAAAATCACGGTGTCAGCGAACCACTCAATGGCAGTAAAGTACACTTAGAATACTAAATTCAGTAGTAGTAGAAGAAGTCTAGAGTAAACAAAGGGTAGTGTGAAAAGGTTCTTATTGTGCCTTATTGGAAAGGTCACAAACCTTTGGAAAAGTCATAATCTTTTGGAAAGGTCACAACCTTTCATAAAAGTCACAACTTTTCATAAAAGTCACAACTTTTCATAAAAGTCACAACTCTTCATAAAAGTCGCAAACTCTTCTTAAAAGTCACAACTCTTCATAAAAGTCGCAACTCTTCATTTTCCATTCACACTTTTTAAAACCCAACAATCTCCCGCATGAATGGGGAATGACTCCAACACAAAGAAACTTGGTACCCTATTTTAGCTTGAAAAAATCGTCGGATTTCTGGATAGAGGGATAGGGCGGCGCGCCACCCAAAGCGCCAGGATTATTGCACAGTAGTTTTGGGCATGCGCCCCATGCCAGCAGTGCGCCATGGGTCACCTGGCATATTTTATTCCGTGTTTCATTCTGGACATGTTTCTTTGAGTCGTGACTACATATTCTTCCTTGTATTAGCTACTATAAACTTCATTCATCCTTCAGAGTTCCTACATGTTCAAATCATATGTCTTAATTTACAATAAAAAACTAAAGTGAGTTTAAGAGAAAAGTTCAAGAGTTTTTATTGAGTTGAGTCATTCATGTCAATATTTTTCTGCATGAACCTTAGTATTTGAGTTTTCATTGAGCTATTGTTGAGAATCTTTTAAATCGAACAATTTTCTTCAATTGATTTTCTGAGAAAGTAAGGAGGAGTTTTGAGGATAGTTTAAAGAGACATTTTGAGTAAGGTTTAAGGGAAATATTGATTCCCAAATGTATTACTTTTACATTGAGAAAGAGGAACTTTGATTTCTAAATGAGTTTATGAAATTAGAGATACATCAGAGCATTCCCTCTTTTAAGAGGTTATTTTGAGTAATTACCTCAACACAGAGAAAGAGTATGTTTTATGCATTTGAACATGAGTATATTATTGGGAGTAGTATTGAGCACCAATATGGGGATGAGTTCATATTCCTCAAAATCCTCATAAATCATGTATGCCAATTTGGGTAAAAGGATCATACTTTTCAAATGAATACTTAGTGCCTTCGGGCAAAGCTTAGTGGATCCACTTAGTTGGGGTATTCTATACCCCGGTAAGGTATAGGACAGTTCTGGCAGGGTGGGCGAGACGTTGTATCATCACGTAGCTCATAGTGATGGTTGTCGATTAGAGAATCTCTCAAATAGAGTTAAAAGTGCATTTTTATTATATCACTTATCATGTTGAGTTTCAAAGATGAGTAAGTGTTTCTGTAAAATTTTAAATGATTTCATTTCTTTAATCCTTTACATTTAGTTGAGTTATGTTTTATCTATTGCAGTTTTATCAGTTGGTTATTCAATTATATTACATACTCGCGCATTCAATGTATTGATGTCTTTCGACTTGCATATTTTATTGATGTATATACAGGTTCTTAAGATCCTCAATAAGAGTCCTTTGAGATCACTCCATCTGCTTGTCAGCTTTTAAGTAAGACCTCCTTACTTCTGAGGGACTCCAGTTTTATGAGTTGTTAGTAGTAGTTCCCTTCGGGAGTTGTGGGTCTTGTCGCGACACTCATCTTTGTATAGTAGAGGCTTCATAGATAGACAATTTGGAGAGTCTTTGAATTTTAGATATTTTATTTAAAACTTATGTTTCATACTCAGTATATTCAGCAGAGCTTTTGAGATTCAGTAAAAAAGAAAATTAATGTTGCTTTCAGTTTGATGATTATGTATGCTTAAGTTAGTCTTCCGCTTGTAGTCAGCCAAGATGAAGGTTTGCTTAGGACCAGCAATGGTTCTCGAGTGCCAGCAACGTCCAGTGTGTAGGCTCGGGTCGTGACAAAGACAATCAGAAAAGATAAAATCTAGAAACAAACATAGGCCAAAGCGGATATAAAGGAAGGCACCCGAGTATACCGAAAGTAAATTTAAGTACATCTAAACTAAACCTAACTGGACCTCATAAGACCAGTAGGTACACTTGTGTGCAAGTTAAATAAAACCCCAATGGACCCCATAAGCCCGACATATACACAAAATAACTAAGTCTATAAGACAGAACAGTAATCAAATCCAAGAACCAGTCAACTCTCAACCTAGCTACCAAGAGTGACAATAAGCTCAACCAGTCAACTCCCACCCCAGCTAGCAAGAATGACAATCAAACCAAGTCGCCCAACCATTTACACCCAGGGGAGTCAGCCGCCCAACTAGCAAGAGTTCCTCAGGGGCGTGTCAACTCCGTAGAGGATCTCACATATCTAAGTCATCCATCTAGCTTGCCATTTCCGAAGGCGTTAGCCGCCCAACTAGCAAAAGTGCCCGAGGGCATATCCACTCCGAAGAGGATCTCAAGTAGGATCCAAGCCACCATGGATCAATGTCCACTCCGACGATATCACAAAAAGGCTCAAAGCCAAGAGCACTCCAATCCCAAGAAATCACATAATCTCCGGTAGCACATCGGAGCCGCAAAAATAGGGAGAGGAGATAGAAAGTCTAAAGAGCAACACAAATGCCTAAGCTAAGGCTCATACTATCAGAACCTAGTCTGATATTCCGGTCTACAAGGACCTAGTCCATCCAAACAACGTTGTCACAAGGTGCATGGGTCTAAGGCAACACTACTATATCCTAGACTAAGGCCAAATCATTCTCTGAAACAAGTAATCAAATAAGTAAACCACATAGCATGCTACAACACCCATACAATCCCTATCATCATGGTACTACCCGTGGAACAACAGTAATTAACCCTAAACCATGGTCTCTAGAAAGAAAATAAGGAATAACTAGGTACTCGTCCACAATTCACACTCATAATCAGGAATTTACACATTCATGCTCATTTTAATTATAAAGGAAGCGATAGCCTACCTATAGGCCGATCGCGTGCGCTCCAACTCACAAGGCTGGATTTTTTACCTTGTGAACAACATTTGAATGCCTCCATAATATTAAAAATAGGATCACAACGTCAATACAACCGCTTAGACACCAAAAATCACCCAAAATGAAGATAGACCAATTTTTAGAGTCAAACGAAAATCGTGGGATCCATGCCAGAAATTCTGGAATTGACTCTGTCAAAAGGTCCTAATCTATGCATTGAACTTATGTCCCAAAATAGAACACAATTCGAGGCTCAAAAATCAGCTAACACATAACACAATTAAAACTCAAATTAACAAGAAAGGGTAGCAACTAAAAACGAAAATTCACCTCAAACAAAGGTCCAACAATGCAATCTGATCACTCTACCACGAAGTTTCAACGATCACGGACCTAACAAGAAACGAGGGAGAAATCTTGTTTTCAAACTTAACCAAGTGAGCTGATCACGTCTGTCTTTATTTATAAAGACAGACCTCAGCTCTTCATCGCAATCGCGAGAAGAAGGGACACGATCGCGACTCATTAAGAGTCTGAACATCGCGATCGCAGAGACCATGCCTCACGATCGCGGTAATAGGCCACACGGTCACAAAATACTTAGGCTTAGACCTTCACAAATGCGACCAATGGGCACACAATTGTGAAAAGCAACCTGGTCTACACCAGGTGATGCATACAGCTGGTTTGGCCAAGTTCCAAAACTCATCTGGGTGCTTCGAATTCATTCAGAACCCCATGCACGAAAATGAGATATGAACCTCTACCAAAATTGACATTCCGAACTAAATGGAACCATCGAAACTCCCATCCAAGGTCGTTTTGATAAAAAAAAATGGGTATCACAATCAATTTCTATTTCAAGCCCAATTCCACAAAAGGCCTTAAAATTGGTTAGAAAGCCTTGGGACCTAAACGAAGGGTCGTTCTAGACCGAAATCAGCATTCTGAAGCTAACCGCACTGACATAATTCTCATTCAAGTTCGTTTACTCAGAATGTTGACTAAAGTCAAACTTAGGCTTCAATATGAAAGTTAAAATGCCTAATCGCACAGACTTGCCCTGAAAGCATCGAGAGTCATGTCAAGTATGCTACTAGGGCCGACTCAACAAGATTGAGGGCCTAAAGCGAAATTTAAGGGAGGGTCCTAATATTTTATTTTTCATCATATATACTTTTATTTAAATCTACTTTTCTAGATTTTTTAGATGCAAAATCATTAGTTATTGTTTTATAATCGATTTGTTTTAATATTTCCTTTTCATTTGATAATATAGCTTAATCCATTCAATCTCTCTTGAGACATTGTTGATCTTAAGTAAAATTTAATCAATTTTAGTTTCAAAAAACTTCTTTTGGCTAAGGCAACGGTTAGAGAAACTGTTAACATAATTTTATAAGCAATATGTGTATTTGGAAAAGAATCAAGTCTTTGATTTGATTGCGCATTTTCAATGATCATTATCTTCTACATGTATTATTTCTCTTAACACTTTCAATTCAAAAAATAAATCTAAACCATCAATAGCATAATAACTATTATGTGTTAAAGTTCAAGGTTAAGACAATGTTTTTATAATTCTCATCATCTAGTGATCTCAATTTATCACTAAATAAGAAACATAAAATATTTTCATATGCTTCAATTGGTTCAAATCTATTTTGAAGTGAAAAAAATAGCTTGATCTACTATATATATATATATATATATAGTAATCAACTCTAGTTTCAAGGGACTTTGTGATTTCGTTATCAATATTTTCATCAAATTATTTTTTACGAAATTCAGGTTCTATATTCACTTCATAT
>JAJOOR010024203.1:0-13996 GCA_036250505.1 Solanum acaule | reverse complement strand
TTGTTTGGATGTTGCCACTCATTCTATTGTATTATATTGTTAGAGTCAGTTTCAACTTTCAAATGTAAAAAAGCAATTTTTGGTTTTAAAAAAAAAAAGAGAAGTAAAAACAGAAAATTATTTATTTCAAGACCAAAATATCTCTGTTATATATATACATATTTATTAATATATTTCTTATATTTATTTATTATTGTAATGAGTTTTTTTTTGTATGTATTGATTTAATTTTGTTAAATTGTTTTTAAGTTTATTTTCCTTGATATTTTTTATTATATAATCGTTATGTTAATGCTTTATCAATATTTAATTTATTTTTTTATTCATTTATGTATAATATTGATAGAAAAGTTGAATATGTATATTTTAATTTAATAAAATAAAAAATTAATTATAAATTTTATAATAAGTATTTTAAATAATCTTTAATATTAGAAGTGCATTGATATTTATCCATTTTTCGTAATTTGACTCTTAAAACATTCTGTTTGGATCATTGTTACCCATTGTTTCATAATGTATTGTATTGTACTCTATTGTATGGTAGATACAATGTTTGGTTAGACTGTATTGTTTGTTGTTGTTTAATAACATTTTAATTGTTTGGTTTGATTGTATCGTACTGTATTGTAATTTATAAATTTACTAAAATATCTTTAATTATTCTAGAGTAGGAGGTTTTTTACTAGAATTAAATAATATAAGGTAAAGGGTAAACAAATATTTTGAAATATTATGTAAAGATATAATTGGAAAAAGATATTAAGTAACAATGGGAACACATCAAATCGGTTGTTCCATAAAATAGGAGTTTTCATTGTTGCGTAACAACGAAATTTAACAATACAATACAATACATTTTAAGTAACAATCAAAACAAACATTGTAGGTATAGTAACAATACAATACAATACAATGGGTAACAATGATCCAAATAGAGTGTAAAAGTATTTCCCCCCCTAAAAACTAGTCAAACATTTTGCGTAAGCAATATTTAATTTTGGTTCTAATAGACCAACACTTAATGTTTTATCAATATTTAATTTTGGTTGTAAAAGAAATAAAATGAAGGTACGGCGAGTAAATTGAAGAGTTTTAAGTATTAGCATATGTAGTTAGATTTCATAAGAAAATGCCTAAAGCTTGAGATTGTCAAATCAAACTCCATATAAAAATGTCTGAAATTTGCTTAAGCAAATAATATGCCAAATATCGACTCTCATATGTCTGAAAGTTGAACTTTCAGACGTAAAATTTTCAACTCCAATCTCGTAATCCTAATGTGATTCTCAATCATTTTTTTCAACAAGAATATTAAAATTATGTTATTTCACTCCGGACAAAGAAATGTAATGGAATAAATTATAGCTTAATAAGCTTTATATAACGCGAATTTAAATTAGTTGAGTCAGTAGATATCAAACACGAAATAATTAATAATAATAAATAAATGTGATTGTTACATAATTCTTAGTGCTCATTTGCATAGCCTTCAACCTGTTTATTAAGATTTGAATTTTTAGCCACCATAGGTAATGATACCTAAATAACAACTTCTCTTTGAAGAATAGAATAAGTACCAATAAAAACAATATATAGAATCAATTAAAGTACTAAACTTTCTCTATTAGCCATCTCCTTTGCATCTTTATATTCCCTTTAAATCCATCATCCTTCCTTTCGAAAGAAATTAAAAAAAAGTCTTCCCATATTTATTCTCGACTTTAATAAAATTTTAAAATAAATCAGATAAATTTCACGTGTCAAAATACTTTTGAAATAATTTAAAATTTATAAGTTTACTTTTAGTTATGCTTTAAAATTATCATATATTATACTTCATTGAAGCTCCATAAGGGTCAAGGATACAAGTATGTGACGATTTGCTAACGATAAGTACACCTAAAGTATAACTTAAGTGAAATTTAAAATGAGTTTAAGTTAGGTATATCGTCGAAATAAACAATTTTTCATCGATTTAAATCGATATTTATAGGTACACTATAAACCAACTTAAAATATGAGATTTGTAATCTTGAAAATAAGACAGGTTACCTGTTATAATAACTGAACATTACAAAACATGACAACTGATATGATAATATAAAAATTGTCAACAATGTCGGCGTATATTACTTAAACTTAATTAAAATATTTAGAAGAATATTTTCCCCCCTTTCCCATTCCTTTTTATATCTCAAAGTTCTTCCAAGCTACAAACAAAGAAAGAAAATGAGTTTCTTTAAGACAAAGAAATCCAAAAGTTTCCCTATATCCAAAACACCATCACAAATACAAACACAAGAAATCAAGAACATCAAACATGAAGTTCTTTTAAACATTCCATCATGCAAAGTTCATCTAATGGATGAAGGGGAAACTCTAGAACTTTCCAATGGATTTTTCACAATTTTTTCAATATTTGAAGAAGATGTTTGTGTAGCTACAATCATAAAAGTTGGTGATGAACTTCAATGGCCACTTACAAAAGATGAACCAATAGTAAAGCTTGATTCTTTACATTATTTGTTCACTTTGCCTATTAAAAATGGGCATCCTTTAAGTTATGGTGTGACATTTTTAGAAAAGGGTAGTGGAAATCTTGGAGTTTTAGATGAATTTCTTAAAAAAAATGCTATGTTCACTTGTTCATCAAAATCTTTAATCAGGAAAAGTGATATTGATTGGAAAGAATTTGCTCCAAGAATTGAAGATTATAATCATGTTTTGGCTAAAGCAATTGCTGAAGGAACAGGTCAAATTGTTAAAGGGATTTTCAAATGTAGCAATGCTTATACTAATCAGGTTTGTGTATCTATTTATAACCTTCTTAGTTTTGTATTCTTAGATTTTTATTACTATTTGTTGTTTGTTTAGACTTGATTATTATACTATTTTGTTGTTGGTTCTGCTTTCACTTACATCTTCCTTTGAGCTGAGGGTCTACCGGAAATAACCTCTCCACCTTCTTAAAGATGGGGTAAGGTTTGAGAACACTCTACCAATCTCTCCACAAACCCCACTTGCACTATAAGAAAAGTGTGAATTACATGGGAATTTTTCTGGAAATTAATATGAAAATTTGCAGGAAAATCAGTTTCTACAGATTTTCATATTAATCCCCAGAAAAATCCCCATGTAATTCACACTTTTCTTATAGTGTTGTGATGTATTACATTGAATTTGTTGTTGTTACGTTGTCTTTTATTTGTTAAGATGTGTCTATAGGCGAGGAATCCGTTGTTGTGTCTTTATATGGTCTTTGAAGAATTGTTTGTTAGACATTCTCATATATATATATATAGACATACTTGCCTTCCTACCATCATTTTCGGTGGGGTGTTTTTTTACTCCAAGGATCTTTTAAGTACCCAAATATGCTTAGGGACCTTTTGGATCAAATATGTCATAGGCTGAACCAAAATGTAAAGTTTATGAGTTCTTATAGCGTCTTCAAGCTAATAATACAGTAATAATTGAGTAGACCGTCTATATTTATAGATGTTTGATGAATTTCTTAATATATATATCTCATCAATCCATAGCCTACAAGCTAGATCTATCTTTGTTTAGTTTGTTCTCCATCAAGAATGATTTTGGAAGTTGCTTCATAGGAGAGCGGAAAGGGTTAGCCACTATTTATTAAAAACATACGACTTTACTAAGTGGTAACACAATGTATAGAGTCCGATACTTGCCCGATGCTAGAAGGTCAAAACGAAAAGTGTTATAAGCTTTGAATAGAACCTCTAGTAAACGTTAATAGTAACTCTATTTCAAAGTTAAAGTTAGCCTTAAACTCTGTTTTCTTGTCAAAATCCGACTTTAATACATGTGTTAGATTAATGTCACTCTCACTTTATACTTGTAATATTTGAGATTGAGTTAGATTCAAAATTCATTTTTTCTCGTTACGATATTAAATGCAGGTACAAAAGGGAGGAGAAAACATTTTAATTCCAACTATAGAGAATTCTGGTTCTACTATTACCAAAAAGAAAGGCAATAATACAACAAATAAGAGTGCACTCAATGAAAGCCTTAAACGGTACTAAAATTCTTCTCATAATCTTGTCATTTAAGTCAAAAATCTAAAGAAAAAGAAGAAAGTTTTGTCTACCAATAATGATTCTTTTATCTCATTATGTCAAAAAGTTAAAAGGGAAGCGGTTAAAAGGTTTATATATTATACTAAATATTTTAATTTTATTATATGTTAAAGATTTTTATTCTTCTTAACATCTGTTATTTTGATATAAATCTTTTTAATTCTTAAAAATAAACAGTTCAAGAGGGTTCATATATTATACGAAATATCTTAATTTTACAATATGTTAAGGACTTTTGTTCTTCTCAACATCTGTTGTTTTGATACAAGTCTTTTTTATTCTTAAAAAGAAACCGTTCAAAAATATTTCAATTGGCCAAGATGAATTTCTAAATTCACAGATTTATATCTTAGTACCTTCACATCATTTATATTCTTGATATTTATCCTTGTGGAGCTCCAACGTGTATAATAGAGAACATTTTTAAATAATTGTTTAAAAAAAAAAGAGGTGGGGGGCTGGGAATAAATTTAGACATTTCTACAAAAAAGTATTTTGACATGTGGATCCATAGGCGTGTTTGGTATAGAGAAAAACATTTTTTCTATTATTTTTTATATTTTATTGGTCAAAACACTTTGAAGAACTTTTTTTTAAAGTAAAATAAGTTTCTAAAAATTCAGGAAGATAACTTCTTTAGCGGGAGTAAAGAAAATAAGTTTTGTAAGTGATATTATAAGTTCATTGTCTTCTTCTCAACGTTCAATGCCCCAATCCCGCTCATGTGCTCCATTCGCACTTCATAATATTTTTCTAGATTACATATAAATACTCTTGGAGAAAAAATTACTTAATTTTTTTTAAAAAATAAAAATTCTAACTTGATTTTTTCTTTTTACTTGTTATTTTTGCTAAATCAAGAAAAGACAATATTTTTCTTTTTATTATACCCTCAATTTATTAATATTGAGTTAATGTCTTTGAAATATATAGTCAGTAAATACATTTAAAATTCTATAAAAAGATAAAATAGTAAACTCACTATATACCAATTATTGTTTCTTAATAGGTGTGTCAAGTCAACATTTGACAAGTTAAAAGAAATAGAGCGAGTACAAATGACCACGAAACATAACGGATGATAAAATTAGGGATAAGATACAAGTACCCCTAGATTATGATCGAAATTTCAGAAACACATCTTAACTAAATTAAGGTCCTATTACCCGTTGAACTTATTTTTTTGTAATTTTATACACCTTTTTGGTTTACGTGACATCCAAATATCTCCCACGCGCCTCAACTGCATGGAGTCATGGAGCATGCCACGTAAGCCACAAGGTGTATACAAGTAAAAAAAAAATGAGTTCAAAAGATAATTAGATCTTAATTTAATTAAAGTGTGTCGTTGAGATTTCGATAACAATTTAGGGTATACTTATGCCTTATCTCATAAAATTAAGATATTCAATACAATAAAAGAATAATTAGGACCATTCTCCAAAAAAAGTTAAAAAGAAAAAAGTATTTTTATCTAGAGTCCACAAAGTCAACATAAAGACTTGAACTTACAAAAAGGTGCCATTGAATTTGTTTGTAGTGTGAGGAAGCTGTCAAAAATGACAGAAAAAATGAGCAAATCTATGCTTAATGGAGTTGGAATTGCAAGTGGATCAGTTATGGGGCCTATGGTTAGGTCCCAAGTTGGCAAACAATTCTTGACCATGGTCCCTGGAGAAGTTCTATTGGCTTCACTTGATGCTCTCAGTAAGTATCCCGCTGCTCGGATTCTTCAAAAATATTTTTGTAATTGTGTTGAATTCTTTATAAATTTATTCCATTCATTTTAATTTATGTGACACTTTTCAGATTTTGAAATTCAAACAAATTTATCTTTGGCATTAAATTTTTCATACATCTTTTAATTATTTTGAATTGCCAAATTATTGTGACTTGTATTACTTTTTATGCTGTTTATAAATATATAAATTTCATTTCAAAGAATTAGAAGATTTCATGCGCAAATTTTTTGTCAAACTTAAACTGTTTGACTCTCGAAAAATGAAAAGTGACACCTAAATTGGAACAAAGGGAGTACTATTTTTGGTGGATTCGACATGCACTTGACAATTTTTTTGAAGAGTTCGAGCAAAATAAATAACCAACAATTCAGTCTCTCTGTTTTTCCATTTTAAAAATGTTATGATTGATTTCTTCTTGAAACTGTAGACAAGATTTTAGATGCTGCTGAAGCTGCTGAAAAACAAACGTTGTCTGCAACTTCTGGTGCTGTTACTAGGATGGTCACTCAAAGGTAAATACACTTGGGATGGTGAAAGAAAATGTTCAGATTTTCTCATGTTTTTGGTCAAAATTTTTGAAAAGCACTTTCTCGAGGATTAAAAATGAGAAAACCGACTTATCCAATAGAAATAGAAAAAGGGAAAATTGATAAATATATCCTCGAACTATTGTAAATGGTATATAGATATCCTCCGTCATACTTTTGGGACATTGGTGCCCCTGCTGTCTAAAAACTAGAGCGTATATACCCTTTATACTAACAGACATACACGTTATCATAATCTTATCCACCGACCCGACATTTATTAAATATCCATGTGTCCTTATTTAGTCTTCCGTTAGAGTGAAGGGCATATATGCTCTAGTTTTTAGATGACAGAGGCACCAATGTCCAAAAGTATGACAAAGGGTATCTGCATAACATTTACGATAGTTTGAGAGTATATTTGTCGTTTTTCCCTAGAAAAAATAAGTTCCCCACGCGACATCTCACATTGATTTTCTCCTCACTCCACCATTCCCAGTCTGAATCTGAATATTAAGATGTGTATTAAGATCTAGATATGTAAATTTGAATACACATCTGAATATTAAAATGTTGTCTCTCAATCTAAACATTGAATAATTAAGACCGTTTAATTATTCCATGAATTGACATTATATTAATTTTTTTTTGGAATGAAAAATAGGTATGGAGAGAATGCAGGGGAGGCAACAGGAGATGCATTAGCAACAGTAGGGCATTGTGCAGGAACTGCTTGGAATGTATTCAAAATTAGGAAGGCACTTAATCCTGCTTCTTCTGTCTCCTCTGGTGCACTCAAAGCTGCAAAAAATATAAAATAGATTAAAACTTATGGAGAAAAGTGGGGGTCGATTGGAAACAACCTCTATGCCCTACAAAAATAGACGTAAAGTCTGCGTACGTTTTACTTTCCCAGATCCTGCTTGTTGAGTGACACATGGTATGCTATTGTTGTTTGTTGTATGGAGAAAAAAAAGGTAAGTTTTTTTTTTCAAGTTGCTTGAAAAATATATTAACACATTTTGAGACATTATAACAGAGTCAGTCAACTAATTTTCAGAAAATATATGGACTAACGCACATGATAAGCGCATAAAATTTAGAAATCTTATTATGTGACATTGAAACATTGAAAAAATGCCATTAGTGAAAATATAATGAGTGTACCAGGCTTGTGAGGAACGACCTTATCAAGTTTGGGGGCCAATGAAGTCAGTCGACTAATTTCTAGAAAATCATTAACACACAAAAAACTATCTAAAATCTTGAATTTTTATTTTATGACATCGAAATGCTGAAAAGACATCTCATAAATGAAAATGCAACGAATATTGGTCACCAGGCCGGACCTGGCCTAGTTTGGAGGCCAACAGAGTTGATCTGCCAATTTTTGAAAAATCAGTGAACTAACACACATGAAAAATTCATAGAAATTAGAATTCCTATTACGTGACACTGAAATGCTGAAAAAAATGGAAAAAATACGTGGTTAGACAAACATATACTAGTTAATTAGCTAACATAGCTATAGTTTGCATTAATTACAATTTGAAACTTACTTTTACCTATAATTACCTTCTCTTTCTCGCCTCTCTCCCCTCTCTCTGGAATCTCGCTCGCCACTCTTCTCTTTTTCAGTCATCTCTCCTCTCCCTGCTCAATCTCTCTCTCACTTCTCTTTTGTCAATCTCTCTCTCACTTTATACAAATACAAATCATTTGTGTTTGTATAAAGTAAGAGAGACGAGATATACAATTACAAATACATATATCTCTGTCATATACACTTATAATTATACAAATACAAATCTTTCTCTGCCCAGTTCTCTTTTGCCTTTCGCTCTCTCTCGCTTTATACAAACATAAATTATACAAATACATACAATGTATAATTTGTGTTTGTATAAAATGAGAGAGAGATTGGATATACAAATACAAATGTTTTAACTCTATTCAATTGTATACAAATTCAAATTGTATGCAGATATACAAATACAATAATTGATACATATATATATATATATATAGTAGTTACATATATACAATTATCTAACCGATATACATATACAGTTCGCTTCTCTCTACTCTCTGCCCTCTCTCCTCCCTTTCCCAATCTTGCTCCCCAGATATACAAATATATATGTATACCAGTTACATATATACAATTATTTTGACAAATATACATATATAATTCACCACTCTCCACTCTCTGTCCTCTCTCGCTTGCCTCTCTCCTCCCTCTATCAATCTCGCTCGCCACTCTCCTCCCCATAACATGTAGCTACAAATCATAATTAGCAAATTATAGTTATGGAACATAATTAAGCTATTTTTGAGTGACTATATGTGAAAATTCCCCCCCAAAAAAATGTCATTGGTGAAAATATAATGAGTGATGGTCACTAGGCCAATGAAGCCCATCCTAGCGGGCCCCACGGAGTCGATCGACTAATTTCTAAAAAATGACCGACACATACGAAAAATATTGAAAAAATCTTATATTCCTATTATGTGACACAAAAACACTAAGAAAATGTCATTAATGAAAATATAACGAAATTACTTCTAACGATTAGTCACGAAAGATCTTTAGTCATACTCGTATGAAGTATGCATTGCCACAAAGGAACTTCAGTCACAACATTATTTAAAGTTAGGACTTCCTTAATCGAACTTTTGATACGATTGTCTTAAGTTTGATAAATTTGCGAAATTTGTGGGCAATGAATATGAATATGAATATAACTTAAATGATGATCTCAAAATCGGGGTATATGTATACTTCCTCCTTTGGACACCCCTAAGTGGCCCAAATACCTATAATAAGAACCCAAACTTGTACTTTCCCTTATAAAAGAGTGAAAACGAAGCTAACTCCACAAAAGCCATTATAGCAAATTTTGCGATCTGCAAACTCTCTGTTTTTTCCGTTCAATGGAGAATCCAGAAAACTTGAACATATACAAAGCTTCGAGAACTATAAAACGAAGTGAAAATACTCTGTACAACGCTCTACGATCCATTTACGAGGATTCTATATTCGTCGGCGAGATTGCTCAGCTATGGCCGGAGCTTCCGCTGTTAGCAAATCTCCGTTGTGGACTTTGGTACTCTCTGAAATTTCACTCTTCCTGCTATTTCAAATCAACTGATGGACACACCAATAATTGGTCTTTCAATACATCTCGACTTAATCTCCATGTCGCCCTTCTTGCTGGTAACTTTCCGTTTATATATTTAAAGCCTCTCATTATAAATTAATTGTGACGAATTTGTCGATACATAATTAACTCATATTATATATGGATTTTCACTGAATTACAGACTCATTCAATTGCATATTGGATTTTTTTTTCCACTGAATTACAGACTCATTCAAGGATAGATATGGATTTTCACTGAATTACAGACTCATTCAATTGCGGATACATTCAGTTGAAAGTTTAGAATTTATAGTCTAAATAACATCGCATTGTTCCATATGACTTGGTTATGTATTTGTATTTAGCAGCATTATAAATTATATGTAATATCTTTGTTTACTTTGATGGAGGTGGACTGTCTTTGTTTATATACATGATATAGTTGGAAGCTAATTGCTAATTGATGGTTAGGACAGAAGGGAGGGTGTATGATTATTGATTCAACAAGGAAAGGGAAGCGGTTTCCAGATAGTATGTCAAAGACGATACCAATTTGGACGTGTGTATTGAATCGTGCCATCAGGAATTACAGAACGAGATTTGGTTTGATTGGTAGTGCAGAAAAGAATGTAAGTAACAGTTTTTTCTTTTGGTGTATGATAATTTCTTTAGGAATGTAGAACATTTAATATCTTCTTCTGTATTGAAATAAAGATTTTAGTTGTCTTTTGTTGATTGCTCACCTTTGAAGGATGTCATGAAAATCATGCATTTTTGTGTATCATGTGTATTTCGTGTCTGTTAACTAGTCAAACAGTGTCACGTAGAATGGGATTATTAATTACTGTTCACTATAACAAAAACAGCTTTTAGCAAGCTATAGATATACACGTTAACAAGAGTGCTAAAGCCATTACCTGCATTATTGTAACCAATGTCCCTATAGGCTTTAGGGACATTTACAGAGAGTGTTAATTGCCTCTAAAGACATATTTAGCGCAATTAAGCTATTGCCACTAAAGATCATTTTTGGTATCATGGTTGATGTAATTTTGACATGAGTAAAGGTGAGCTAACATTACTTTATGGACAGAAATAATTATTGAACTTACGCATCTACATGATTATTTGACATAGCGGATATACAGAGATATGTATAATTTATTCCATGAGGCAGATGAAGAATTTAGTTTGAAAAAGAAGAAATAATAGTTACTACTTGTAGAGCTTGTTATTACCTTAAGAACATATTATTTTTCTCATTGTTCCCTTCATGAACCCCGTGTTTTCTGGGATGTTCGGGGATGGGAGGAAAGATGGAGAAACTGTTGTGCTGTGAAGTTCCTTCAAGTTATCCCTGAAAACGTTAAACTGTAAATTGTAGGAATAGGAGCACAAAAATATCTGTTTGCATCTTCCAGCAACAAATGTTGCTGGTCTCTGAAAGATTAGAGGCCATGTACTTACTGGAAGGGGAAAAAGATATGATGAAAGTAAAAACATCGGGATTTTTATGAAAAGAAATTCAAGGCTTGTGACCTGTCAGGCTTCTTGCTTGTCTATCTTGTCAAAGACTGCATCATGCCTGAAACTTTATGCATAATGTGCAACGTAGACTTGTTATATATGATAAGTTGTAATTATGCCCCTGCATATGCACATCCGTGCACACACACAAATGCCTTACGTAATCATGTGCTTATCGGTATCTTCTGTGAATTCGTTTGGACAGGAGTCAAATGATTCCACTGAATGTGGTAATACTATTAATGAGGACTCATATAACTGGGATTGTTCCTTGCATCTCCCTTTGTGGGTCTCAAATACTGAAAGAGCGCTTATTGAGGAGCGTTTAGACGGATGGACCAAGGATCTGGAGGTCAGTGGAGCTGATATTGCCTCCATTGCTTTATCCCTAAAAAAACCACTACGCCCATTATGGATTTCACAAAAAACTGTGATCTGGTTAAATGAAGTACCTGATTGTGATTCTTGGGACTTCACTCCAATAATACTTGTTTCAACGTCCTCCCCAAGTAGCAATTTTCAGCAAAGAACAACCTCTGAATTTAGTTGGAGGTACATAGCTGGAGCTGGAGACGATGAGGAAAGTTGGGCAAGGGGCCTGTCACCATCTCTTTTCTGGAAACATGCTTATGATCTCATAAACTCTGGTCCCGATACATGTAATAAGACGGTAGCTGATATTGTTGAAAAAGATAGGGTATACCGTGCACAAAGGGGAGAAAATGCTCCTCAAATATCTATTAAGCCTTCAAAATCTTCTGTGAGTAGTGGCCATTTTCCTGATCAAGAACAACTAGACCTGGAGCTTCAATGTATGAACATAGATGAGAAGTCGTATGATAAAAATTCCATATCTTGGCTGGGGGAAACAAATCTAGCAGTTGGCAAAACTCAGCTTGGTATGCTTCATCTGTTCTGTTATTGAATTTATATTACTTCTGAATCTAGCAATATGCGTTGTGAATTGAAAGTGTAGGTTGGTCAACCACTTGGTAGTCCGAAGATTGGGCTATGCTTTTAGATCTTAATGCTTTACGAGTTGTATACTTCTTATGTGGGATGTGATTAACCATTTCCTTGTAGAATGCTACCTTATTTGAAATTTGAGCATATCATGTAGTAATTCTTTTCTCGTTTCTTTTATTTATTTGGTGCCATTAGTGGTTTATTTTTCTTATGAACTTCTTGCAATGGTCACTCTGATTGAAGATTTACCATGCAGCTAAGGACGCATCTGGTGTCGATTGTGTATTGAGTTGTGATCTGGAGACTAATTCTTTTTGTTTCAAGGAATCTGGAGCCAATTTAAACCTATCTATTGTGGTGTGTATGACTTCCTTAAACATATATTGTCCATTTACCTAATTGTTAGCTAATAATTATTCTCTTTTATCCTTTTTTTTTGGTGGTTGGGGTTATGAACAATACAGAGCTCGAAGTTTGACAGGTCTTCTTTGTTAAGAAATCTTCCTTCAGCGGTGAATTTTGCCAAGAACAACTTGAGAAAAGGGAAGAAACTCCTAGTTTGCTGCAATAGTGGTAAGTATGGCTTTACTATGTTGTTGAGTTTGTTTTCCACGTGCGATTTGACTTATGCTATCTGATGGTGAAAACTGAATACATTTGGTCCTACATCTAATTCTTGTTCTTGGGTGAGGTTAGTGTGGGGTGGGGTCTTTGAAGACGATACGATGTAGTTGTCTGATTTCTTCTCAATACGCTAACTGATAATTGTCTATGACTGTCGTTGGAAAAGACAAAATTATCGCTCACAAAGTTATTTGTTTGTGTTTTCAGGGGAAGATATTAGCATCTGTGTATGCTTAGCAATCTTGATGTCATTATTCGATGACAAAGGTACGTATGGATATCTTATTTCAATTTGCAATTGTTATCTTGACCGTTGTAACTAAAACAAAATTTAGCTCTCGTACATAATCCATTAACGATCCCGATTTTCTGTTTTTGTCTCAATAATCGGGAAAATGTAGCTCTTCTTGAGGTTTCAGACAAATATTCTAATTTTCGTGTATTTTCCTTAGGCCACTTTGATGAAGGGAGATTTTTTAACGAGACACGAATCAATAAATTGGAGTTAAGACGACGATTGGTGTTTATCTGCCAATTTGCTGTGAATGCTCGTCCGTCAAGAGGGAATGTTAAACAAGTTTTTAGTTATCTTTGTGGAGGAAATGTTGCAATAACTTCTTGAGCCAAGATGAAAGTTTGAGTTCTTATAAATTCAATGAATGTTAGCCTTCTTGTATTTTACTATATAGTATGATTTAGAAATTCTGTTTTCTACTTCATTTGTTGTTTCATAACTCCAAAATAATGTTTTCACTATGTGTATGAGTTCGTCAAATTACTACTTACAATCCATAAAGGGAATACGACAATCCATACAGGTAGATAGACTGTTTTTGAAAGATCCTCGGCTTAAGTTCAGCAAACCAAAATATACATAAATACGACAATGAAACATGTCCATCAATGAGGAAGCTTGCGCGCACCTCTATCTTAATCAAGAATTGATGTATTGAGTTATTAAATTTGAGAGCTTAGACAACTTGGTCAATTTGTATCGTCACTTGTCAAATTGTACTTAAATATGTTCACCTAATTTCAGATCATTCATTGACTTATTATCCAAAAAAATATATATTGTCCCAATAATCTAATTAAATATGTACACAATATCGTCTTAAATTAGCTCTTATCTATGAAATTTCACTAGGTATAATATTATTATTGTTGCAATATCATCTAAAAAATTGAAAAGCACGGTCAAGTGGCCGTGCAACAAGAAAATAAAAAAATGTTACCTCTTATATATATAACTTAAACTCAAAATTTATTTATTTACACTATGAATATATAATTATATATAACTCGAACCTTTAGATATAAACACAATGACTTTTTCTTTCCTTATGTAGATTAATTAA
>JAJOOR010024202.1:0-19871 GCA_036250505.1 Solanum acaule | reverse complement strand
TATTACCTTAAAAGCATGAACTTCTAACTTGAATGTTAAATTACTATAATATCCCTAACTTAGGTTGTGCTTTTTCGATCAGTTGTGACTTTTCCAATAAGCTGTGACTTTTTTCAAAGGGTTGTGATTTTTCGATGAGTTGTGACTTTTCCAAAAAGTTGTGACTTTTTCAATAAGTTGTGACTTTTCTCAAAAGGTTGTGATTTTTCGATGAGTTGTGACTTTTTCAATAAGTTGTGACCTTTCCAAATGGCTGTGACTTCTCGGAAAGGTCATGACTTTTCAGATAAGGCACAAAAAACACTTG
The DNA here is from genome assembly GCA_036250505.1 of Solanum acaule. NCBI lineage: Eukaryota > Viridiplantae > Streptophyta > Magnoliopsida > Solanales > Solanaceae > Solanum > Solanum acaule. The sequence continues at coordinate 19,564 of JAJOOR010024202.1, read as the reverse complement.
TTCATACTACCCTTTGTTGACTATAAATAGTGGGGCTTCCTCTCATTTTTCAACCACAATTTTTTTTTAATCTTCTACTCTTCTTGCATTTTAAATTTTTTGTGTGATTTGTTATGGTTGAGTGAGTTCGAAGTTTAGCGGAATATGAGGTACCACTATTATGATGAAGTAAATCGTCTATCCTAAGAGGGTATATTCCATAACCTCGAGTACTTGAGAAAAATAATTTTGATGATATAATAATTAATTTTTTGGTTAATATATTAATTAGTATGTAATGCTCCAATTTATGAAGTTAACATGATGTAGTCTAAATTCATTTGTTGTTGTTAACAATTTCTCTTGTGATGTAGATATATGCTTCTTAATATCTTTTTCCAAAATTTAGAGAATTGTCACGATTTGTTTTTTTTATGCTCAAGACAAAAGAATGACTTTATTTATCAATGCTACTTATGTGATTTAGATTGTCAGGAAGTTTGCTTCAAACTAGTTATTACTATATGAACATTAGCCCTTTTGTTTTACGTATTTACAATTTCTTAATATTTCAGTATTTTAGTCGAAGAAAAGATTATATGACTTGTAATAACGCCAGTTGAAGTTTGTATCAATTTATTTTTTATTATTTATTTAATAGTTAATTTTTATGAAAATATTTTCATTAATGCAAATTTATATTTATATTTGGGTCTTTCCTTATATTAACTTTTGACCAATAATTTTTCATATTATTATACCGCCCCTATATATGTAAGTGTTGTTATTTTTCCTTTGACGAATCATGCTTGGTTGAATAAATTGAAAATCATTTACAAGTATATGAACTATATCTTTGTTGGGTGTAAGATGAACATGAGATTATATATATGATTTCACAGATACAATATATTCTTTTAATTTTTTATTTTTATTTTTATTTTTCCGGTGAAAAAAAGGAAACTTTTCTCAGTTATCGTAGTTGTTCTCTTCACATGTTCATATGACATCTAAACAGTTTAACGTGGAATACACTTGCAAAGCACATCTGGTTAGATGACAAGAAAAATACACAACAAATATCAAATATAAGGTAACATTAGTGAGATATGACAAATTACATGATTGAACCTCATCAAATTGAAACAACTATATACATTGTTGCATTTAACTAATAATTTTTTCATTGACCATCTTCATAGGTTCGCGTGAATAAGGGATATAAATGACGATCCACATTGAACATTCACAAAAGAATCTGCAATATTATTTTGTGCTAAGCTTATTATTCAAATCTTCACTAAAAAAGCAAATATTATTTACTATAACATAATTTTCTGAATTGGTAATCATGTGCAACGCACGTGTTAAAAAACTAGTGTATATATATATATATATATATATTTTGTGGGGAAAAAAAAACAAGATACTACTAAAATTAATATAAATGACACTCCTTCAACAAATGTGTTGCTTGACTTGTTGGTTTGACATGCGGGTAGAGTGCAATAATTGTTCTAGCTACCTGAGTTTGAGCCTCATTAGGCGCATATTTTTGTTTGATTTTAGCTTTTCTAGTAAATTTTTTGCATAAAAGTTAATATTGTTGAGATTTGAACTTTCAACCTTCAATTCCTAATTAAATTAAAATAAAATGAACCAGTTGAACTAAAATATAGTTTGTGTAGTATTTTAGTAATTTAATCACTTGTTCAAAATGAAACTCCACACAATAATAAGTTATAAAGTTAAAACTAAGTCATCTAGGAAATTGTTAGTACACTTTAAACAATTTTATTAATATAGTTATAGACAATAAAATTCGCATCGAGAAAACAATAATCAAGAACGGAAAATTATAGCAACAATCGTTTTATTATTTCAAAGTGCGAGTGTTACAATTTCTATGATTCCTCTGAATTCGCCTTTTCAAATATAAATCCAAGGGCTCTTGAGCTTGATCTTGAATCTACGGTGAACTTGACATTTATCTTGATCTTGACTTTTACTTGAATTCAAGGGCTTCGAGCTTGTTCTTGAATCCAATGGTCTTGATCTTGATCGTTCTTGAACTTGAATGCTTGAATTCTTAAACTTGTAGCTTTATAGAGAATTTTATGGCGTTTGTACCACGAATTTTCTCTAGCTTCTTGTTTAGAATTTTTGGTCCTCTATTCTGAATTATGAGGGCCCCTATTTATAGTTTTAGAATAGAGGAGTTGTGATAGGAATAGGATTCCTTTTGGCCAATCAGATTTAAGTGATATGGCATATGGGCGTTATGGAGCGGATTTGTCATCTTTGACGCATGTCATGATCCTATTCACTTCCTATTTGACTTGGCATGCCACATCATTTGCCATGTGGCACCAAAAAATGGGCCTATAGGATGAGGTTAAATTGGACTTAGCAAATTGGGCTCATCTATTGTAGCTCAAATCAATTAAATTGTATTTTAATTAAATTCATATTTATTAGACTTAAATAATTAGCCCAATTATACTAATCCATAATATTTATTTGGACTAACATATTTGTGAATTTAATATAGTCGAAATCATTTTATAAATTTATATTTAATAAATTTTAAATGATTACAAATACCCCTGCTTCAAGTCTTGTCGAGATATTTTATTTTTTAAAAATTAGGCTTGAAGTAATTAATGAAGATCTTCTTTAATATGTGGAACAATTTTGAGATGCTGCATGTTTAATGAGAAATTATGATTTTAATTTCTTCATAATACTTAATGTTTCCTTTTTAAAAAGAAGTCCAAATACATGCAAAATAAACCCACGTGGGTTTGCCTATATAGCAAGTTGCTTTATGGCTTGATTTTATTTTTTTTCATAAAAGGCTCAAGTATATGACTTACTTTTAGTCAATACATGGGCTGCTTTAGTTAACAATATCACCGCCTCAAATAATGAATTCAATTAGGAGTAGGATTATGATCCAGTTGAAGCCGTTTTTTTAATTTTTGTCTTAATTCCAATAGTAGTAGAATTAAGAAAGCTGCCTAGCCCCAGCGACCCTATACAAATAACATTTTTGAATTCTATTAGGAGTCTAATTGGGGTCTTAATTCTTATTCCACTAGGAGTTAAAGACCCCTATTTTTTAAGTTTATAAATAGGCCTCACGTCTCCATATTCTCTGAACACATTAAGAGATCGTGAAATCCCTCTTCACAACAAGAAATTATTGTGCTAAGGTATTTTATTTATTTATTTATTTATTTTGTACTCCTTTATTTTGTGTCTTTCTTTTCAGAGACCAACAAAAACAGAGAGCTTCATCACACAAGAGTCTGATCTTGAGGTGTGAAGGAATGTGTTTAACGTCCCTGCCTTGAAAAAAATACTACTCTCAAGTCTTTACAAGGTCCCGAATACTTAAGCATAAGGTGTGAAGGGATGTGTTTAACGTCCCCTTCTCGAAAATCACTAACTTGAGGCTTTACTAGAATATTGTGTTTAATGTCCCACCTTGAAAAAAAAATGCAACTCTCGAGGCTTTACAAGGTCCCAAATACTTAAGCATAAGGTGTGGAGGGATGTCTTTAACGTCCCCGCCTTGAAGATCACTAACTTGAGGCTTTACTAGAATACTGTGTTTAACGTGCCCACCTTGAAAAAAATACTACTCTCAAGGCTTTACAAGGTCCCGAATACTTAAGCATAAGGTGTGGAGGGATGTCTTTAACGTCCCCGCCTTGAAGTTTACTAACTTGAGGCTTTACTAGAATACTGTGTTAACGTCCCCGCCTTGAAAAAAAATACTATTCTCAAGGCTTTACAAGGTCCCGAATACTTAAGCATAAGGTGTGAAGGGATGTGTATAACGTCCCTGCCTTGAAGATCACTAATTTGAGGTTTTCAAGATCCCTAATGCTTAAATTATTCGCCCCTTCTTAACTACCCCTTTTTCAAGTTTTATCTTCTTTCGTGCATCATCATAAATAAATATTAAAACTCTTTTTTTTCTTTTCTTTTTTGCAGTTTGAACAATGGTTTTCTTCAAGGATTATACTTGCCCATCTTCTAAACTCAAATATCTCATCGTTGGAACAGAAGGTAGTATGGTGGAGACTAAGTTTTTGGTCCAGGATTCTTTAGTTGGTCGTTATGTTGATCCATAGCCACAATTGAGGAACACACTTCATATGAGAAGTTGGACATCCGAATACGATCACAAATCTAATAAAGCCTCCAAAGTGTGGTATCTTGAGAAACCAATTCCTCAACGTACAAACATTGCGAGCACTCTTTCAAGTTTAGGTCGCCGCATGATTCTAGAGGAACTACGTTGGGGAGACAACATTGTGCTTGAAGGTGAATATCACTGCATTTCGGGATATTGGGAATGGACAGAAGATATCTTAAGCAAAAATAGGCAAAGTCTAACCAATTCTTGTATTCGTGATGCTGTATCTGCTTTTCTTTTTACTTATGATCGGAACTCCAATATTATACAAGCCTTTTGTGAGGCTTGGTGCCCTCAAACAAATACATTACTTACATCTACTGGAGAAACATCCATATCTCTTTAGGACTTGCATATTCTTGGTGGCTTGCCAATTAGCGGAGTCCCCTACGAAGAAGTGATACCTAATGCCATGGAACTTACGGGTTTTGATGACAAGAGGGAAAGATTTCTCCCCCGAACTTGTGAGTGTATGTTTGTTGCCTTTCATCATCTTAAAGAGGAAAATAATGGTAATATGGGGGTCTCTTTTAATGAATGGATACAATGTTGGTGCAAGAAAGATCTCAAATATGAGCTAGCTTCCCCAAGGAAAGAGAAGAAATCTCGACGTATGTCATCTACTCATAATCCAACAGGTGAGATACCTACTGAGATAAACACATGGTCAAGTACTCAAGAGATGGTATTTTCTAAGATTAGAGCGAAACACCAAAAATATGAGACTTATCTGACTGCCTTTTTGTCGTGTTAGTTGTGTGCCTTTGTATTTCCGTCTGAAGAAGGGAATTTCATTTGGCTTGAAACTTTCAAGATAACAAGCTTAATGGCGAGCGGTAAAAGGGTTAGCCTTGCAGTTCCGATCTTAGCAAGCATATATCATGGCTTAAATAAAATTTCAAATTCTTCACAATTAGACCATATAAGAATTTTTTTCCCATCCACTATCTTTACGGTTGGCTTGCTTATTATCTCAAGACACACTATCCGCTTACTAGTGGACCTTCTCTACCACGAATGGCGGTATATTCTGGGGAAGGTGCTGCAAAGTATTTTGACAAAGATGAGGCAAGAAAGCGTGTCATCGGGGGGAAAGCATTGTATGGAATGCAAACATGCTTAGTAGGCCTCACCCAACTTATTATATTGATGATGGAAAAGCACCAGAGTTGGAGCTAGCTTATTTTATGAGCCTTCATTTTAATTATCTTTCATTTAGGAGGGGAGGTTCCTTTGTCATTGAGCCATATAGTCTGCACCGATTTAGTCGCCAATTTGGTTTCCATCAAGATATTACTGGCTATTTAGAAAATGATATTCGTGTTGAGTCGCTCAATGAAGGCCTTAGATATTGGCGCATTTGCTTATCACATGCAACTATGTCTAAAGCGACATTTCCTCCTACGATAACTTCCGGAAAGAAGCTTTATACTACCCAATATTCATCTTGGTGGGAGAGATCCTATGGAATGGTTCTTGAGGATAATTTGGATGTTATGGTTGAGAAAGCTGGGTCAGAATTTGTTACCCTTTTAGAAGACAAAAGTCAAGATATCAAGAAGACACTTTCAAAAGTCAAGACATCATTTGCTCCCCAACATCAAAGTAAGAAGTTTAACTCTTCTAAGGCATCTAAGAAAGAAGTAGTTCATACTTCTACTGATAAAGAGAAATGTCCCCAATTTCTCTTCTCTAGTAAACGAGCCCTTCAAGAAACAAGCAAAACTAGAAAGGATCGATGTTCGAAGAGGCAAAGGGTTGAACCATACGGGGATGAAGTTGTTGATTTAAGAGTCGTAGAAGTCCAAAGTGTCGATAGTCCTTCAAGATCATTGACAATTTAGAGTGACAAGGTTTTTTTTTTTTTTTAATAAAATGACTTTGCTAACCCACCATTTTCACTTGTAGGTTAACGCTGTCGGACATCTACTAGGATCGCCACGTGAAAGGCCACAAGTTAGCGATGAGTCTACTGCAATATCAAAACCTAAGGCAAAATCAATTTCAAATATCAAGCAAGAGCAAAAGACATCATCTACTTCTCGTGGCCAAACTATATAAGGGTTGACTCCTAATTCAAATGAGCTTTCCCGAGTTCTTCCAAAGAGTAATGGAGCTATGTCTGTCTTCGAAGGAAAAGGTGTTGTGTTCAACCACAAAAGGAAGTACATCTTAGGTCTTTGGGAAGAGATTTGTGGAAAACTTTCCAGAACTTCTCTAGACAATATTTCATCTTACCAAGATGATATTTGTGAAATTTTCAAGGAGATGTGTGAGATGAATTTATTAGATCTTTCACCATTGAAGAGCTTGGAAGATTCTCTTTTTGATCATGCTACTTCTTATGATCAAGAACATTTTAATTTTGTTGACAAGGCGTATGAAGATAAGAAGATGGAGTTGCTTTCCAATGCCAAAGAGCGTCTCGAATTGTTCAAAGTAGAAGAGGGTGAGAAGGCAAAACATGTTTCTTCTAACAAGAAATCACTAAAGAAGGTTAAGCGGAAGCTAGCAACTTTACAAGGAGAGCGAGAAAGACTTAAAGCTGTTTTAGAAGCTACTAAGAAGAATGTTGAGGAGATTCAAACCAAGATTTTAGCTACAGAAGATGAGATATCCTCGTATGAAAATATGAGTTTATTAACGCTTGAAGATTCAATTCATTTGGAATAGAAAAGAGAGTGCTTGGAGGCTAGTCGTCAAGATTTGACTAACTACAAGTTACACTTATATTAGGCTTTTTCTTTGTGTTTCCCCTTTTTTATTTTCTTTAGCATTTGATTGATGTTTTAGACAATTTTATAGTAATGAAGTTCTTTCCCTTTTTTTTTTCATATCATGCATTTTTATTGCATAATCCAATTTGAATTTGCTCTTTAATTCCTGATTGCAAGCTTTTAGTAATTCAAAGGCATTCCATATTTTGCATGCCAATAAGAATGAATATAGTGCAAGTTCCACATTTTTAAGTTTGCACATTCAAACTTGACTTATGAATTTTGTGGAATTTAATTTTTCAATTCGTAACAAGTTTTAGGGCCTTAACTTGTAAATTCATAGAATTCGAAGACATTGTCTTTCAACTTGGTTGATTTAAGAGTCTAACATGCAAACTTGTAGGACTTATCTTATTATTTTGTAGGATTTGATGACTTCAACTTGTATACTTGAAGGGTTTGAAGACTTCAACTCGCATACTTGTCTGAATTTAAAGACTTCAAGCTTACTGTCAAAGAAGCTCATATTTTCTAAGGGTTTGCCCCCTCCATTGACCATTAATACTTCGTGCAAGTCTAAAGTTTGATAAGACAAAAGATAAAACAAAATACTTATCGCTTTGACTGTCATGTGACAGATCAAGTGGGAACATATGGTTTTTTGACACTCATTCAACTGAACTTAGGATATATTCTAAGTGCCTGCATACCTCAATGAAGAGGATCAAGTCACAACGTAGTTCTGGGGGAGTGAGTGATTTTTTTTGTTTTTCTTTGTTGTGTCGTACACAGTTTATACTCTTGCGGGCCCGGAGTGGCATGCAGTTTAGGCTCGTACCTTAAGGAGCATCATCTTACTTCAAGTGTAGTACCTCTTTAGGACCAATCCTTACGCCATCTGCATCAACAAGCTTGTAAGCACCATGTGAATAGGCTTCTTGTACGACATATGGTCTATCCCACTTTGAGGTAAATTTGCCCCCAGACTTGTGCGAAGTAATGATAGGTCTTCTTACCGCGAGAACTTGGTCACCAACTTGGAAACACCTCAAGAGAACTTTCTTATTGAAAGCACGAGATAGACGAGCTTGATAACATTCAAAGTTTTGTTGGGCTTCTAGCCTCTTTTCATCAAGTGCTTCTAACTCAGCAAAATGCAACCAAGCATTTTCTTCTTCAGTGAGCCCTTCTTGAATAACAAGTCTTAAGGAAGGTATTTGACGCTCAAGTGGCAGGATTGCTTCAACTCCAAAAGCAAGTGAATATGGTGTTGCTTGAGTTAGTGTGCAATATGTTGCCCTATATGCCCACAAAGCTTCTTCCATTCTTTCATGCCAATCCCGTTTGGACTTGGAGACAACTTTCTTCAGGAGGTTGCATAGCGTCTCATTGAATGCTTCTGTAATACCATTGGCAGCAGCATGATACATAGAAGATTTACGCTGCTTGAAGCCAAAGAGATCACAATTTTTTTTCATTAATTTGTTATCAAAGGGCTTGCCATTGTCCGTTATTATGTAGCAAGGGATGCCAAAACGATAGATGATATTCACTCAGATAAAATTTGCAACATTCTCTTTCTTCACTTCTTTAAGAACGACTGCTTCAGTCCATTTCGACAAGTAATCTGTTGCAGCCAAGATGTACAAGTGTCCACCAGAAGATTTTGGTAGTGGTCCCATAACATCTAATCCCCAAGCATCAAATGGCCAAGATGCAATAGTTGGGTGCAATACTTCGGGTGGCTGATGTATGAAATTTGCATGAAATTGACAAGCATCGCACCTCCGAGCATAATCTAAGCAATCATTCACCATGGTTGGTCAATAATACCCCATCCTCTTTATGTGAAAGTGGAGTTTCGGTCCAAATTGATGTGATCCACATACTCCTGAGTGTGTTTCTTCCAAAGCTTGAATTGCTTCTTCCTCTCCCAAACATCATAATGGTACACCCTCAAATGATCTTCTATATAATGTGTCCTTGTAGTAAAGGAAGCGAGGTGCACGACGACAAATGTCAGTCCTTCTCCTTGTATTTTCTAGAAATATCCAATAACACATCTAGTCAATAATGGGTTGTCTTCAATCTTCCTTTGCGGCTTCAGAAGTAGCGACGAGATGCTCAAGCTCATTTTCTATATATTCTTCCTCATTTGGAGGTGGTACTATCCATTTTTGACAAATAGTCACTTGTGTTTAATCAGGAAGGGTTAGCGTTGAAGCTAGGGCAGCCAATGCATCAACTGTCTTATTTTCCGTTCTACGCACATGTTGGAGGATTACATCTCCACCCCATCCTATCAACTTTTGAGCATAATCATGATAAGGACGCAATTCGGGCTTCTTCACCTCATAACTTCCCAAGAGTTGGTTGATCACTAACTGAGAGTCACCAAAGACTTGTAAGTGTAATTGTTTCATGTCGATGACCATCTCAAGCCCAAGTATCAACGCTTGGTATTCAGCGACATTATTGGAGCAACACTGCTTCAAAGTAAAAGAGAATGTAGAATCTATTCTTGTAAAGTGATGAACACTATGCCGGCGCCAACTCCACCACGATGTGCACCCCCATCAAAGTACATTTTCCAAGAAGGTTGAATTTCAATAGACATCGCATCTTCATCAGGAAGCTCATCAGTTAACTCCCAATCATCAGGTATCAGATGGTCTGCCAAGAAATCCGCTAATGCTTGTCCCTTCACAGCTTTCTGAGGGATGTACACAATCTCAAACTGTTAGAATTGGAGGTACCATCTTGCTAGTCGATCACTAAGGACATGTTTTGACATAAAAAACTTGATGGGATTTGCTCTAGAAATAAGGCGGACAACATGAGCTTGAAAATAATGCTTCATCTTTTGAATTGAGAAGACAAGTGTCAAACACAATTTTTCAATTGGCGAATAGTTCAGCTCATTCGGTGTCATCGTTCTACTTAAGTTATAAAGAGAGTTTTCTTTGCCTTCACTATTCTCTTGAGCTAACAGGGCTCCTACAGACCTTTCTTGCGCTGCAATATAGAGTATCAATGGCTTTCCAGGTATAGGGGCTGCCAAAACTGGAGGTTTCGCTAAATATAATTTGATACTTTTAAAGGCATCGCTACATGTTGGTCCCAATTAAAAGGAGCACATTTCTTCATGAGATGACTGAATGGCTGACATCTTCCCGCTAGATTTGAGATGAACCTCCTCAAGTAGGCTAGCTTTCCTTGGAGACTTTTTAACTCATGAATATTTTGAGGCTCGGGCATCTTCGATATTGCATCAACTTTGGCTTGATCAATTTTAATTCCTCAATGTCTCACAATAAAGCCAAGGAACTTGCCAGAAGTAACTCTGAAGGCACATTTCAATGGATTCATTTTTAGTTGATATCTTCAGAGCAACTCAAACACCCTTCTCAAGTCTCTCAAATGATCACCCCTCTTTCTCGACTTTACCACCAAGTCATCAACATAGCATTCAACACTTTTATGGAGCAAGTCATCAAATATATTTTGCATAGCCCTTTGATATGTGGCACCAGCATTCTTTAAATCAAATGACATCACTTTGTAGCAATAAATACCATTTGGTGTGCGAAATGCAGTGAGTTCTTCATCCTTTGGTGCCATGCGGATTTGATTATAACCAGAATAATCATCCATGAACGACATTGCCTCATAACCAGTGGTGGCATCAATCATCAGCTCCGGAATGGGAAGAGGAAACTCATCTTTAGGGCATGCATTATTGAGATCTTTAAAGTCAACACAAACTCGAATTTGACCGTTCTTCTTCCTCACAGGAACAATACTTGAAATCCATATAGGATATTTGACCTCACAAATAAAGCCTGCCTCAATGAGTTTGTTAACTTCATTTTTTTATCAATGGAACCAAGTCTGGCCTTAAACGCATTTGAGCTTGCTTAACAAGATGAGAACCATTTTTGACTGCCAATTGATGGACCACTACTTTAGGATTAAATCCAGGCATTTCTTTATAACTCCAAGCGAAGACATCCCTATATTCTTTGAGTATATTCATATAAGCGATTTCTTCATCAACTTCTAGAAAAGCACTCAAGTAAGTTGGCCTTGGGTCTTCATCAGTGCCAAGGTAACCTTCCTTCAAAGGATCTATTGTGGTCTTTACTTGTCACGCCCCGAGCCTACACCCTGGGTGGGACTGGCACTCGAAGACCATTGCTGGCCCCAAGCGAACCCTTGGCCTGGCTTACTTAACTCAGCGGAAGACTTAAACATAAGAGAATACAACTCATGCATAACTTAAGAAATAATAGTTTAGCCAAAATGGCAACTCAGTCTTTAAACAACATCTGAATGAATAATGTAAACACAACTGAACTAATAACTATCTATGAAGCCTCTAAAACAACTGAGAGGGATGTTGGGACAAACCCCACAACATTCTAATGAACTAAATTAGAAAGCGAATAAAAGAGTCCTCCGGAATGCAAGGAGGCTCACCAACAGACTCTAAATGCTCAAGTTGGATCAATGAGGCGCTGGATGTTGATCCTGGTTACTTGCGTCTGCATCATAAGACGATGCAGGCCAACTGGTATCAGTACATTGAAAGTACGAGTATGCGAGTTGGAATGCTAACATACATAGGCTTGAAAAGATTCTGAAAGAAACACTTACCTTGGCTCTTCTCAACTCATGAATACTTAACTCAAATAAAGCAATGAAACACATGCAATATATGAAAACTTTGTAAAACAGTAAAAGCAACTTAGTTCGTTAAAGAAGTGCAATAACAAACCCAACTTTACTCATATAATAAAATAATATAATTTCTATGGGAGATTCTCTAACCAACAACTACCACTATGAACCTAAGTGGTGATACAACGTCTTGCCCACGCTGCCAGAACTGTCCTATACTTTGCCGTCATATAGAACGCTTAACTTAGTGGATCCACTAGTCTATGCTAAAAGCATCTTAAGGAGTCATCTAAAAAGTATGATCTTTTACTACCCATGATGGCTACATGATTTATGGAGACTTGAGTTAATATGAACTCGCATCCCCATATCGGTGCTCAATACTATTCCCAAAATATACTTAGCTCATATGTTTTAAAAACAAACTTCTTTCTTTGGTTTGAGATAATTACTCAAAACTTAGCTTAAAAGCTCTCTTGAAATCGATGTTCCCTTTTCTGGCTCAAATGTGAAAAACATTTATAAACTCGTTGGGAATACTTAGCTCCCTAATAGATTTTTGAGAAATGAACTCAACTCTTTACTCTTTGCTTAAATTGAAAACTTGAGTCTAAAAACGAAGTTTAAACGTTTGTTAAAGACTCTTGAAAACTTTAGAAAACTTTGTTTTGACTTGCTTTTTAACTTCTAGACTTGACTCTTAACTTCTTTGACTTTGATCCTAACTTTCCTTGAATTGAATTATGGATTCAAGGTTCATGATCTCATGTTTATGGATGATTTCATGATGTTTAGATGTACCTTAGAGTGTTGGAATCAACTTAGAAATATAAGTACATTGCTAAGGAACACGTACGAAAAGGTGGGGAACGAATGGGGAAAACTAGCGTCACTGGCGCTCTGAGAGGCGCGGGGCGCCAGCCCTCAATATTCAAGGACTGGTTTGGGGCGCACTGGCTGGCGCGACGTCCTAAGGGTGAAGATTCAGAGACCCTTTTGGGGCGTGCTGTCTGGCGGGATGCCCCACCCCTATCCCCAGGTGTTTGACGATTTTTCTTCTCCATTTTTTCATCTTTAAACCCTCTTAACTTCAATGGTTCTTTTCCTAAACACTTAGGGTCATTAGTACTCTCAACTTACAACAGATCTAACTTGAAAAACAACCCGAAAACACAAATCAAATCAACACTAGGCATTCAATAATCAACCAACAAGAATTCAACAATGTTCTTCAAAAACTTCACTTTCTTAACATTCAAACAACTCCAATTTTGCTGAATTGAAACAATTTTGGCGTGTGGGTGAACTAATCCAACACTATGTGATCTCACATACCTTGTAGGGATCACCCCCAACGAATTCCACTCGCAAAGCTTGAATGTTCTTGGCAATTTTCTTGATTTCTCTCCTCTTTACTATTCTTTCTTCTTCTCTCCAAGCCCTAGTGTAAATTCTAATTTTTCTAAACTGAATAAAATCATGTTTTATCCCAATAAATTCCTAAAAATGAAATAGGCAAATTAGGTAAGGAAAAGACTAGTTTACCCTTCACAAATCCGGATTTGGACTTTCTTTAACCCAACAACACAACTTCCAAAAGGCATAACTCCCTCATACGATATCGAAATCATGCAAACTCAGCGGTTTTGGAAAGATCATTCCAAGAGCTTTCCAACCATATCTGAAACTACACCTAACTCATCCTGATCTAGGAGTTATGGTCGTTTGAAGTTGACCAAAAACTCATTTTTCCTAACATAAACAAATTTTCCAGATTTGTCACTATTTCCAAAAATGATTAATTCAAGTTCTTAGCTTATTCCTAGATATTTCAAATTGCGAGACGTTACATTACTCCTTCTTCAAGTTCCGGTGGAGCATCTCCAGCATCTTCCTCTTCTAAAGGATTATTGTCATTGACAGATTTATGACAACACCAGACAGTATCTTCTAACTCTTCATCAATCTTTATTTGAGGCAAAAAATCATACTCATTTTGGATTGTAACATGATTTGAGGAGCTTACACTTTCTTCATCTTCCTCGCGCTCCTTGGTGTAAACCAAAGTGTAAGCCTTTGCCTTGAGTTCTTCTTTACATGAAATCACAAGTTCCACTCGTCGCCGCATTCTAGAAGGAATCAAACTTTTGAAATCCTTTCGAATCAAATGTGAAGCAGACGTTGTAACTTTTAAATAACTTCTCAGATTCTTGTTTTTCTTCAATGGACCTAACCTCTCAAACATAGAAGTTCTTGCAGTCAATTCTCCAAGTCGATCAAAGATTGAAGGCTTTTTGTTGGGAGTAGTGACATCATCTTCAAAATTTATATGGTTATTGCTTGCCCTTCTTATGGAAATATGAATTGGTGGCGGTTGGTTATAGCCTAGGTCTTCACGTGCTTGCCTAGTTATATCTTCTGACGGAAGTTTCCCCAACATTGATGGCTCATTAGGGTTGTATCCAGCCTTCACAAATAACTTGTAAGTATTGGGATCAAAATCTTCTCTTGTGCGTTTTGTAGGGAGCGCCACATCTCGTACTTAATTTTGAGCGATTGACTTTTCTGGCAGCTTTGAAGACAAGTTTATTGCATCAATCTATCTGATAGGAAGAGTTAGCCCTCTCAATACATTTTCTTGAAGGTTAGATGATAAGACTTTCTTCTTTCTTCACTTTTGGAACATAGCAAAGTCTAAAAGTCAGCTTCTTCTTCGATGACATGATCTTCCCTTCATTAAGAATGGGACAAAGTTCTTTAGTGTCAACTTTTACCTTTCTGACAGCCATATCGATTCTTTTGCTTATGATCTTATCGGACATGGTTTGTTTGACATCATTAGATTTGGCCCCTTTAACAACATAACTTTTAAAATAGAATTTCACACCGGCAAAGTGTGTCTCTACTTCGGTGAAAGAATTATCATCTGCAACTATCTTCCTTTCAATCCCGCCTTCAAGATACTTCAAACATTGATAGTAAGAAGATGAGACAATTCTATTCTCATGTACCCAATGCCTGCCAAGTAATATATTGTATGACGTCTTTGCGTCAATCACATGCATCCATGCACTTGATCGCAAATATTCCATGTGGATCTCTAATTTAATAGAACTTATGGACCTCTATCCCCTTGATTAAATCCTTGTATCAACAGACAACTTTCACTAAGTTATCTAGTCGTGATGCCGAGTTCCTTCAGTGTGTGGATAGGCAGAATGTTGACTCCAGATCCTTCATTTATTAAGATTCTATTTATCTTCTTCTCTAGCACGTGACCCATCGTATACAAAAGATGATTGTGTTGTGTTTCACCGAATAGAAGATCATTAGCTGTAAATGTGATTTTTGTATCACATGCATGTGCTTCTTGGGAAAAAGGTTCAATAGGTTTTTCAGAAGGTGAAGGAGACATGATTGACGAGATTTCCCTTGTTGCCTTTTCATCGTCACTAGGAGACACTTTTGGTGAGGATTCACTCGTTGTTGCTTCTTTGTTAGTAGGAGGCACATTCATTGTTTCTGCTTTATCAACATTGAAACATGATGCCTCGACATTGTCTTGAGTAGACTTTATGTCGAACGAACTTGGTAAGAATTCCTCTAGTGTCATAGGACGTTGGGTTTTTTGGTAGTGATGCACTTCTACCTTTGCCCTCTTTGGGCGCTTGATTGATTTTTGCTTCTCCAATTTCTTCAACATTTTCCCTCTAATCGGTTGCTCGGATGATTCTTTTTGTAAGCTTGACTTGTTACGTCTTTGCCTAGTTATAAGAATCCAGCTTTCATCACTATCTATATCAACTTCCTGCTCCAATGACTCTTTTTCATGCTTTTCAGAGATATATATTTGGACCGGATCGAGTGAGCCGAACATGATAGAGATCTGGTTAGAACTAGTTTTCTCATCATATAGGACAATTTTCTTTTCGTTAACCAATAGCATCACTCTATCCTTGAAGACAAAACATTCTTCAAGAGGATGACTCACAAGTCTATGATATTTGCAATAATTTAGGTCATCAGCTTTTCCAGCTTCATCGGGTCGCTTCATCTCTGGCAAGTCAATGAGCTTTAACTCAAGCAACTCATCAAAAATCTCAAAAATGTCAGAATCCAAGAAGGGATATTTTTTCCTTGCATCTCCCTTAGTGTCAACTTTTGATTTGAACATGCTTAGAAAGTCGTTCTCACATTTTGCTTCATGCCCTCATTCATATTTAGGATCACGTTCCTTTATCAATTTATGAAATCTATAACCGGTTCATCCTTCCTTTGGCGAGTATTTGTGAGTTCTACCATGCTCATCGTACGCCTTGTGCTATAGAAGCGATTGAGAAATTATGCTCTAGTTGCTCCCAACTATCAATGGAATTAGGCTCAAGATCCGTGTACCAATCAAAGGCATTTCCTTTTAGAGAGCGGAAAAATTGTTTGACAAGATGGTCTCCATAGGTTCTAGCATTATTACATGTCTCCACAAAGTGTGCAACATGTTGTTTTGTATTTCCTTTACCCTCAAAATGTTGAAATTTGGGAGGTTGATAACCAGCAAGGATTTTGAAGTTATCAATTCTAGCAGTGTATGGCTTAGCATACATATGAGAAGACTTGGTGGAGACTTCATACTTATCTTTGATAGTGCCTTCAATAAACTCCTTCAAGCGATCGAGTGGGATCATTCTTTCAAAAGAAATTGGTATCTCATTAACAAGCGGTGCTTTCTTTGCAGGATCTCTGATCTCTTGAACTTCAACAGCCTTTCAGGTGCATGGCTCGCTTCTCCATCTAAAAGTCCTTCCATCCTAGCCATCAACCTATCAATTTGAGACTCTTGGTGTTGTACATGTTTTGCCAATTCTTCAACCAATTTCGTCAGATTTGCAAGTTGTTCCTCAGGGGAAGAAGCAGCAGTCACCATTGTTTGCATGATCATTGGAGATGTAGGAGAGTAGCATGGATTGTTGCGTAAGTTAATCTTCAGCGGACTCACGTTACGTGATGTATGTGGAGATGATTCACTGGTTGAATCATAGTTCTCCCTTGTGGTAGAGTTCTCTAAACCAGATTGCTCAAGTAGAGCTAAGGTCTTCTTGATCTTTTCAGTAACACTATTTCCTCCTTCTAAAGAATTTGTAAAGGAAATTGATATTTTTGGAGTTGTAGGCCCAAAAACTGGAGTTGACGCAGACGACACTTGAAGTGTTTGTTATCCTAGCATAGCAGCCTTTCAACTTCAGTAGAGAATTTGGAGCTAGTGGCCTTAGAGGTAGTTGATTGAGAGTTGTTCTTCATGGAAGTCATCTCGCTATTCTTTGATGCTTGAAAAGTTGAGATGAGAGGTAGAGATGGTCCCACTGGCGTGCCAGAATTTGTAGACAATAAAATTTGCATCGAGTAAACAATAATCAAGAACGGAAAATTATAGCAACAATCATTTTATTATTTCAAAGTGCGAGTGTTACAATCTTTATGATTCCTCTGAATTCGCCTTTTCAAATATAAATCCAAGGGCTCTTGAGCTTGATCTTGAATCAGCTCTGATGAACTTGAACTTGAACTTTATCTTGATCTTGACTTTTACTTGAATTCAAGGGCTTCGAGCTTGTTCATGAATCCGATGGTCTTGATCGTTCTTGAACTTGAATGCTTGAATTCTTAAACTTGTAGTTTTATAGAGAATTTTATGGCGTTTGTACCACAAATTTTCTCTAGCTTCTTGTTTAGAATTTTCGGTCCTCTATTCTGATTATGAGGACCCCTATTTATAGTTTTAGAATAGAGGAGTTGTGATAGGAATAGGATTCCCTTCGGCCTATCAGATTTAAGTGACATGACATATGGGCTTTATGGAGCGGGGTTGTCATCTTTGACACATGTCATGATCCTATTCACTTCCTGTTTGACTTGGCATGCCACATTATTTGCCGTGTGGCACCAAAAAATGGACCTCTAGGATAAGGTTAAATTGGACTTAGCAAATTTGACTCATCTATTGTTGCCCAAATCAATTAAATTGGATTTTAATTAAATTCATATTTATTGGACTTAAATAATTAGATCAATTATATTAATCCATAATATTTATTTGGACTAATATATTCGTGAATTTAATATAGTTGAAATCATTTTATAAATTTATATTTAATAAATTTTAAATGATTACAATAGTGTTATTAATATAGTATTGTCATATCAATTATTATTTATTTATCATTATTTATCAACACCGCTTACAAAAAAATCATGTGTACACCACTGATTCAACGAATACAAACATCTGGCACCCCAAAGAATTTTTAGGAATGATAAATACCTAAATTATAGCTATAAATTTTTAATAGGCATTTTTTGTAAACGTATCAAAAGAAAAAAAAAAGTGAATCCCCAAAAACCGGATACGGCGTGAGTGCCAGGCTGGATATAGTTGGACATCCAACTAAATCCCTTACACGTGTCCATCTGTTAAATGTGGTCACTCTGACCCACATCATTAATCTGCCCAAAGAGGACCCGACCCGATAACTTTTTTACCCACTTTTGATACGTTACAATTAGGGGTGTCAAAAATGAACCCAAACATAGATAATCCGTCTAATTCGCTTAGAATTTTAAAGGTTGGGCTCAAAATAATTTGAATTGGGTTCAATCTCAACTCATTCAAGTCTAACCCATTTTAAGAGAATCCTCAATTGGGTCCAATTAAATCTTCAATTTCAACCCGTTTTAAAACTTTTTATTAAGATATGTTCCTATATTGAAGGTATGAATTATTATCTATCCATTTGTTACTTTTTAAAAAAAAAAAAATCTTGAGCTGAAATTCAAATTGTGATTATAAAAATTAAATATCAATATGTTAAAATTATTGAGATTAATCGGGTCAAATTGGACGGGTCAAGACCCAACTCATTTTTTAGCCCATTTGAGCCCAAAGTAAACTTGGGCGGGTCAAAACCCAACCCAATTTCTATTTTAACCTATTTTAATATCTACAATTTCAACCCAACCCGTCCATTTGATACCCCTACGTACAATCGTAGAAGTTAGTCTTATTGTGCTAAAATGATGAGAACACCCTCACTGTTTGTTCCCTTTTTTGTTTTTTAGATTTAGATAGTATATGGTTTTATTTATAAAAAAATTCTTGAAAGGGTGAATAAAATCATATAGTTGGACGGACAATAATTCGCTCATTTGATAATTTTGTCCATTTTGATTTGCTTAATTTCATCCTAAACCACTAGTTTTTCCTCTTTATATATCGTTTTAGCTCATTTCACGCTCATTAACAAAAAATAGAAGATATAGTTTACTAAGTTACTCATACTTCTTAGATGTTTCTTGAGAATTGAGTACTATCAAGAAGACATAGTTCATTAATACTCCATCCGTTCCATTTTATGTGGCAACATTTGACCGGGCACGGATTTTAAGAAATAAATGAAGACTTTGAAATGTTTACCAAATTGCCCTTTAAAAAGTAGACTCACTTTTCTCTCTCCTCATAAATGTATTAGAGTATT
The DNA here is from genome assembly GCA_036250505.1 of Solanum acaule. Classification (NCBI taxonomy): domain Eukaryota; kingdom Viridiplantae; phylum Streptophyta; class Magnoliopsida; order Solanales; family Solanaceae; genus Solanum; species Solanum acaule. Next base: position 455 of record JAJOOR010024202.1, on the reverse strand, counting down.
ATCTTTAAGATTAAGTAGAACCAACAAGGGTAAAAGATGAATTGTGTCTTTAAATATTTACCATATAAGGAAATGTGACATTCTTTTTGGGACTGACCAAAAAGGAAATGGTGCCACATAAAATGGGACGGAGGGAGTACAAGGGTATAGTTAATAATAATTGGTATTTCTTGTTTTGAATTTCTAAAGTGATACTTATTTTAGGATTTTTCTTTTTATTAACGCGACAATTATTTTGGAATGGGGGAGTGTATTTTCCTCATTCGAGAAAAATATATATGTGTGGATTCACGAAAACCAAGTATCTTTTACTTAAAGGATATATATATATATATGTGTGTGTGGGGGGGGGGGGGGGATACATAATTAAGATGACAAACATATGATTTGTATCTATTAAACACAATCATAGTTTAAAAGAATATCGAGTCAAGCTATAATTAGAGTTTTATAGC
>JAJOOR010024201.1:0-20829 GCA_036250505.1 Solanum acaule | reverse complement strand
TATGCCGAAGGGTTGTGACCTTTATGAAAGGTTGTGTCCTTTCTAAAGGGTTGTGACCGTTTGAAAGGTTGTGCCTTTTTCAAAGTGTTGTGACCTTTCTAAAAGGTTGTCTTCTTTCCAAAGGGTTGTGACCTTTACCCTTTGTTGGCTATAAATAGAGAGGTTTTCTCTCATTTTTTTGCATCGAATTCTTCCCTTCTTTTGCATACATTTCTTACAAAACAAAATCGATCGATCGTGTCTGTGTGTGTGATTCGTTGCTGTCATTTTGAGTTCATTGAAATTATCGAAGTTTGAGGTACCACTACTTCTTTAATGGTTAATCCGTTTTATCTTGGGAGGAATTAATTTGCAACCTCGGATACTTGAGGGGATTAAATTTCTTAAGGACACACAGTGGGTTTTGTGGACTCGGATAGTTCTTTGTGTTTTTCTTTTCATCTTTTATTATTTCTAGTTTGCTAATCTAAATACATGAGACAACATTAGAACAAAGCAAACAGAAGTTCATATGTGTGTTAAGAGAAGCTGATAGAGGAGATATCTTTACCGGGGAAGCTAGAAAACTTGAGTTGCCAGAAGGATTTGAGGAATGAGTAAAAGGCGTCGGGTTAGTGGTGAGAGAATGCGCACCACAACCCGAAATCCTGGCACATTCTTCCACAGGTGGGTTCATGAGTCATTGTGGCTGGAATTCCTGCATAGAGAGTATTACTATGGGGTTACCATTAACTGCTTTGCCTATGCACAGTGATCAACCAAAAAATGGTTTCTTAGTGACGGAAATATTGCAAATAGGCCTGATTGTGAGGGAGTGGGACAAACACAGGGAGCTAGTAAGTGCATCCACTATTGAGAATGTTGTGAGGAAGTTGATGGCATCAGAAAAAGGTGATTCAATTAGGAAAAGAGCAGAAGCATTGGGAGAAACTGTAAGGCGTTCCACAGAGAAAAGGGGTTCTTCTCGAATAAAGTTGGATTCTTTTATCGCGCATATCACAAGATAGACTTGCTTTCACCATAATTTTCAAGTAGTTTAATTACATCTTATTTTCATTTTAAGTTTAGGTTCAGTATCTGAAACTTTTTATGGCTATCAGTGAGATGATTGCTTTGTAATTCTTAGTTGTTTGAATATGCTAAATATATTAAATAGTCCATAAGACAAACTATGTATGTTTTTTGTTATTCTGTATACTGGAGCATTACAAGATCATTTAAGAAATGTCATACACTTATTACATTACATTGGATGTTGTTGTTGTTGTTAATGCGGTGAAGACTTGGGCAAGTACCAATTGCTCTGGAAGGGGAAATTCCATTGTTCATAACAAATGCTTCCAAGCTTGAGATACTGGTGCTAGCACACAACTTTCTCACAGGCGCTAGCTATTCCTACTAATTTTGGAAATCTTTTTGCTCTTGGTCTGGTGTCACTTGCAGTTCCAAAAGGCAACGGGTTGTGGCCTTGGCTCTTCCTGATTTGCAACTTAAAGGCCCAATTTCCCTGTCTTTGGCCAATTTTTCCTTCCTCAGCGTTCTCAATCTCGAGAACAACAACTTTCATGGTGGCATCCCTTATGGACTTAGCTTCTTTATTTGTATTCAATAAACTTCCTTGTACTAATTACTGTATTCTTTGGATGTTAGATGCAGAACAGGAAATGAGTTTATTAAAAAAGGACATTATAAAGATGAACATCACTTGGACTTGCTTTCACAAAACAAGATTTTAGGCATTTTTCATGTATGTTAGTTTAGTCCACTGATTCATCGATTGACTCCATTGGCCCCAAACTTGACCAGGCCGGACCCCACACACCTAATGATCAATGCTCGTTGCGTTTTCATTACTGACTTCTCCTTTTTCAATATTTCGGTGTTATGAGATTGGAATTCAAGATTTTAAGTGTTTTTGGTGTGCGTTATTCCACTTATTTATGATAATTAGTCGACCAACTTCTTTGGCCCCCAAACTTGGCCAGACTGAGCTTTACAAGCCTAATGACGAATACTGCTTGCATTTTAATCAATGTTGTCTCATTTTTCAGCATTTCAGTGTCACAAAATTGAAATTCAAGATTTTAAGCATTTTTAGTGTGTACTAGTCCACTCATTTTCGGAAAAATTGTTAACCGAATTGTTTGGCTTCGAAACTTGGCTAGGTTGGGTCTCACAAATTGACTGATACTCATTGGTTTTTCATCAATGACGTTTCTTTTTTCAGCATTAAGGTGTCACAAAATAGAAATTTAAGATTTTAGGAGTTTTTCGTTTGCTTAGTCCACAAATTTTTTGAAAATTAGTCTGCCGACTCTTCTAGCACCAAACTTGTCCAGATCGGCCCTCACAATCTTGGTGACTAGTACTCATTGCATCTTCATTAATGCTCCTCTTTCTTTTTCACTTTGGTATCACGAAATAGGAATTCAAAATTTGAAGCATTTTTTTGTGTATTAATCCACTAATTTTTTTTAAAGTAAGTCGGCCAACTTTGTTGGCCCACAAATTTGGCTAGGTCAAGCCTAGTGAGCTGCATCCATTACATTTTCATTAATGACGTCTCTTTTTTCAGCTTTTCGGCGTTATGAAATAGGAATTCAAGATTTTATGCATTTTTATATGATTTAGTCCACTATTTTTTCGAAAATTAGTCGACTGACTCCATTAGCCCCCAAAATTGGTCAGGTCGGACCTCACATGATTAATGAGCAATATTCATTGCATTTTCGTAAATGTCATATCTTTTTAAATGTTTCAGTGTCATAAAATATGAATTCAAGATTATAATTGGTTTTTATGTGTGTTAGTCCTCTGATTTTTCAGAAATTAATCAACTGACTGCTTGTCCCCCAAACTTGGTCTGGTCGAGCCTCAAAGGTCTGGCTACTACTCCCTCTATCCCTAATCACTTGTCCACTTTTGAATTGACACATCTATTAAGAAAATAATAATTGATATAGTGAGTTTACCATTTTACCCCTATTAATTATGAAGTGAATGAATTAAAAACTTTAAGATTTTCAAGAAGTACTACATTTTTCAAAATAATTAATTGAGTGTATAATAGATAATCTTTTTTTGTCATTTCTTGATTTGTCAAAATGGACAAGTAATTAGGGACAAAGGGAATAATAGTCATTGCATTTTCATTAATGACATCTATTTTTCAGTGTTTTGGTGCCACAAAATAAGAATTTAAGATTTTAAACATTTTCCGTGTGTATTAATCCACTGATTTTTGGTGTATGTTAGTGCATTAATTTTTCAAAAATTAGTTGGCTGACTCTGTTGGCCCTCAAACTTGATGAAGCTAGGGCTCACATGCCTGGTAATCAATACTCATTGCAAAGTCATTAATTGTGTCTTTCTTTTGCAGAGTTTCAGTGCCACAAAATAGAAATTCAAGAATTTAAATCTTTTCTTATGTGTTAGTTCATTCATTTTTTCCAATAATCAGTCGATCGACTCTGTTGGCTCACAAACTAGGCCAGGCCAAGTCTCACATGTGAGATGACCTATACTCGTTGCATTTTTCGTAATACCTTTTTTATCTCCAGCATTTCAGTATCATGAAATAGAAATTTAAGATTTTATATGTTTTCATGTGTGTTATAATTAATTTTCTGAATATAAGTCATCCTACTCCGTTGCCCTTCAAACTTGGCCAAATCAAACCTCACAAGCCTAAAGACCAGTATTTATTGCATTTTCATCATCTATGACTCTCTTTTTCCCTAGTATTTTGTAGGGGATTGTTGGGTATATAGCAAGAGTTAATGGGAAATGGAGGGAAGATAAAAAGAGAGGAACTTGAAAAAGTTGGGAACTTGAAATGACCTCTTATGCTTTAGTAAAAAGATATTTCTCCCTCATCGGTGGTGGAAAGAAAAATAGAAGAGTTTAAATAGAGAAACACTTCTATTAATTGTTAAAAGGGTTGGAAAGAGGGACCCCCCTCGCGCCGTCGCCGTCGTCGCTCGACTTTGGCTTCGGAAAATGATCGAGAGATTATTTTTGGACAAAGTTTGTTTTAATTATTTATTTAATTAAATAAAATTAAATGGCAAAAAAAGTTTCAACTAATTAGTTAATTAACCGAAACGTTCCAACCCGACTCGGATCCACGTGACCCATTTTATTTAAATTACTTTCCCGTTTTATTTGAATTTCCCGCCGTTGGAGATGACTGTTCTGAAAGGTTGCAACTTTCAGGAACAACCATGACCGTTTGAAAGGTTGCAAACTTTCTGAAATGGTCGTGTGGTTTATGAAAGGTTGCAACCTTTCGGAACCAGCTCCTCTTGGTTATAAATACCAGTTACTCTTCAGACCTTTTACTTACGAAAATTTCTTATTTCTTCTTCTTCTTCTGCACAAATATTTTTCGTGTACTTTACTGCCGTTGAGTGGCTTGCTGACACCAGCGTTTTGGGTATCAATACACTGGTGATTGAGATCATTCTATCCTGGGAGGACATATTCCAAATCAAACCTCGGATACTAGAGGGGAATAATTTCTTAAAGGGACACTGTGCATTCAATGGGCTTGATCTATTTCCATTCTGTCTTTTCCAGATTCTAGTATGTTTTACTGATTTTAATTTTTGTGAATTAATTTCTATTCTTCTGTTCTTCACTGGTTCATTGGAAACTTTGGTAACTTCGTGTTTCTGCAAAGTTTCTGGTAATCAGTATTATTGTTCTTAAACACAGATTGGCAACATCCCCAAATATAAATTAAAGATTTTAAGTATTTTTTTTTTTTGCTCCATCTATTCCTATTTACTTGTTCATTTTTTACATGACACACTTACTAAGAAAATAATAATTGACAGAACGAGTTTACTATTTTTCCCTTGTTAATTATAGAATTTCAAAATCAATTACCCATTAAAGAGGTTCTACCTTTTTTGAAAAACATTAACTCTCTAAATAAATTGAGGGTAGGTTGAGAAGATTGTTTTGGTTTATTTCTTTACTGTTTTACATCCTAGAAATTAAAATAAGAAACGTTGATAGATTTGATGAAGAGTGTTGAAGGCTTGCATCTCACATATCTCTTATGGAACTCGGTTTGAGACCATATATATTATTGCATTGTAGTCAACTTTTTTTACTCCATTTCAATAGTGATATTAATTTTTGGTTTCTATGATTTTGTTATAGTTATCAACAAGTGTTCTTCCTTTATTCTTGTTGGGAAAATGCGGACCAACACAAAAATATATATGGTCCAAATAATGGAAATAAAATGAGAAAATAATGACACCAAAATTTTTACGTGGAAACCCTTCTAAATAAGGGAAAAACCACGGGCCAACAGGAGTAATTGATATCACTATAGTAAGGAATTCTACACTGTGTAGTCACGAATATAATAATCAAAGTGACTACAACACACTCAAAAGGAATAAAACGCTTTTGATTTCTACCTCACTAAAATATCGCTCACACTCTATTTTTCTTCACAGACTATTTTTCTTGTATAGTCTATGAAATACCTCACTTTGATCTCAAATATTCTTTTTCTCTCTATCTTGGTGTGTTCTACAAATGAGCACAAATGCTCTATTTATAGGAAGAGAAAAAACCATGCCTATGTCACTAATGACATAGACAAATGTAGCAAATTTCAAAAGAAGGTTGCAAATCTTACCAATTTGCCAACCACCAAATCTTTTATTTTCAACTCTTGCATCAATTTCGTTTTCACCAATTTGTTGTCACTATTCATTTTCAACAATTGCTTGCAGCAATTGAGTAGCAAAAGTTGACAAAAAAATATGGGATGGACTCTACAAATCTCCCCCTCCATTACGAGAAGGAGGTATCACTATTTTCTTTAGATAGAGCTCATACCCACAAGTTCTTTGCATAACTCGAACTTATCTTTTGGTATCACCTTAGTCAACATATCCACAGGATTTTCACTTGTGTGAATATTTTTAACGTGAAGTGATTCACTCTCCACTTCCTCACGAATCCAATGATATCTGACGTCGATGTGTTTTGTCCTTGCACGATACATGGAGTTCTTGCTCAAGTCTATTGCACTCTGGCTGTCACAATAGACAATATACTCCATCTGATGCAAACCAAGCTCTTGAAGAAATCACTTTAGCCAATCATTTCCTTTCCGGCTTCAGTAGCCTCAATATACTCAACTTCAGTTGTAGATAGTGCAACACTCTTATGCAACTTCGACTACTATGATATAACTCCCCCTGAAAAAGTAAACAAATATCCAACAGTGGATTTTCTGTTATCAAGATCACCTGCCATATCAACATTTGTATAGCCTTTCAAGATTGGATCTGATGCTCCAAAACACAAGCATTCATCTAAGCCTCCTCTAAGATACCTAAGTATCCACTTCACAACTTCTCAATGCTCTTTTCCCGGATTGTCGAAAACTCTGCTGACAACACCAACTGCGTGAGAAATATCAGGTCTAGTGCATACCATTGCATACATTAGACTTTCGACGACGGAGGAACATGGAACTTTGGTCATACTTTCTTTTTCCTCCCTAATTGTAGGACATATCTTCTTGGTCAACGTCATATGACCAACAAGAGGTGTACTAGCAGGCTTAACATTCTTCATATTGAAGTGCTCTAGTACACATTAAATGTACTTCTTCTGGGACAAATAAATCATCCTTTCATCTCCGAGACAAGTAATTCTCATGCCCAAATTTTGTTTGGCATGACCCAAGTCTTTCATACCAAAAGACTTACACAACTGTTTCTTCAACTCGTCAATCTTGGAAGTATTCCTGCCCACAATTAACATATCATCCACATACAACAAAAGGATGATAAAATCATCGTCAGAATTTTTTTGTACAAATACTGTCACGACCTAGGGGTACCCCTAGATGTAACAAGGTGTACAAGACCCAAGAGGCCTCATACAAGCCACTTAGCATATCATAACATAAAGTAATAGAAAAAGGTGCGAAAATTTAAAACATTTCAACACAATTAAAGTCTTTTATAAAGTGAGCGGAAGTCTAACATCATTGTCTCAAACCATCTAACATGAGAGATAAAAGTTCTTGGGACGCAACCTATACAATAGTCCAACATGAAAAGAAAGACATGAAAGGGATAAAGTGGTGATCCAATCCTCGAATACAATGAGGACTCACCAAAGCTTTACTTCCTTGGTCAACTATGAACCTAGCCATAAGTGTGTGAATCAAGAGCGTCGGACCCTACATTTGCTAAGAATGTAGGAAAGAGTATGCGTTAGTACAATTAAGTACTAAATATGATAGCTAGCATAAACAACATAAACATCATGGTTAGTCAATATAAACCATAAGCATAATCAGGTGAATACATCAATATCATAATAAAAACGGAATACTTCTCAAGTAACCTTACTCATCCTTAGTCAAGACTTGGGTCATCACCTCTTAGTAAGCTTACCTCATGGAAGGTACCTCAAACAACAATCCAAGCTATTCATTCTTCATAAGCTAGCTCACTTAGTTATACTTACTTTTAAAGACATGTTGATTCGCCTCTTTTCCTAACTTACAAAGGCTAATGGGTATTCTCCTCTTGCCTTACTTACTTTTAGATTGCGGGTACTCGCCTCCACAACCTCATCATATAACATGGATACTCGCCTCCACATCATTTCATAAGGAGCATGGGTACTCGTCTCCATGTGCTTTCAATCATAATAGGAACGCGGGGACTCACCTCTTGTTCAATTCTAAGGAGTATAAGAATCACCTCATATCCTTTCATATGGAGGTCAAGGGTAATCGCCTCTAGCCTCATCAATTACATCATCTTTTAGTCTAGATTCATTTTAGGTTAGCAATCCTTTCAACCTAGAATCATTCATGTGAGTAAACCTTTCACATTCATACAATCATGCTTAGAAACCCATTGTAGGAAGTATCCCTTCCATACTACAACATCAACAATCAATACTTCATAGTCTAGGCTTTACTCTCAAGCAACTAACATCATAATCATCATATATGCTTCAATCTAAGAAATTATAGTCATAATTCATCCATCCTATAAGGAGATATCTAAACCCATAAAGTTTCCCTTCAAGGCATAAAACCAAATTTCATCAATTCTAAGTTTGAAAACATGGAATAGGCATGGGTACATGTAATTCCATCTTAAAAACATGTAACTCTACCAATTCCACCATAAACAATAATTACCCACTCAATTGGATCCACATTCATCATAACCCACAATATTGGAAGAAACCTTAACTAAAAATTGGGGATTTAGACTTCACAATTGGGGAATTCTATGGGACTCCATGGATAAAAAGCCATCATACCTTGATTACAAAGCTCACAATTTCTTGAGAGTTGGAGAATTGACCTTGGCCCTAGCTTGAACTCTTTCTTCTTCTTCATCTAGTTCTAGTGAGAGAAATATTTGAGAGGAAGCTCTTGGGTTTTTCTTTTAATTCTTGAGAGAATGACTTAGGTTGGGGGAAATTTGAAAATAAAATACTTATATACTTTTCTAGGTTAAGAGCAAAGCGACGTAGTATTGCATTAAGAAACGTTAAAAAGACACTAAAGACTCCAACTTAAAATTTGCAGTTTTTCTCGCCAAAGCTCGCCAAAGGCACTTGGCGATTCACCAAAGGGACCCTTAGATCGCCTAAATTTACAGTAGCTTACCCAAAAGAGGCAGTCCACTAGGCGATGGGGAGGATCTCTTGGTGATGCGCCAACTGGATCGATGAGCCCCGACTTGGCTCGCCCAATTTTCCAGTACCTTGGCCGTGGGGACAGTCCACTAGGCGACCCTAGGTGCACTTGGCGGATCGCCAAATCACTTGGGTGACCATATTGCCCCTCGCCAACTTGGCTTGTGGAGGAAATATCCCCCCACACAACTTCCTAGGTATTATAGGCCCTTGACTTCTTCCATGGCATGTTACCCCCACACACTTAGCCCTCTCTTAGCCTACTAAGTTCTGGGGTGTTACAAATGCACAATGATCTGATGAAGTCTTCTTATAGCCTTGCTCCCCCATAACAAATTCAAACTTCTTGTACCACTGTCTAGGAGCTTGCTTTAGGCCATAAAGACTCTTTCTGAGTTTGCACACATAATTTTCTTTACCTTATACTTTGAAGCCCTCAGGTTGTTCAATATAAATTTCTTCTTCTAGGTCACTGTGAAGGAAAGCCGTCTTCACATCCATCTGCTCAATCTCTAAACTAAGACTAGCAACCAAACCTAGACTGTACGAATCGAGGTCATTTTCACAACAGGAGAAAATATTTCGTCAAAGCCAATACCCTTTAATTGACTAAATCCCTTAACAACCAATCTAGCTCTGTATTTAGGCTTCAAGTTGTGTTCTTCAACTTTAACTTTGAACACCCACTTGTTCTTCAAAGCTCTCATGCCCTTGGGCAATTTTACCAACTCGTAAGTGTGGTTCTCATGTAGAGACTTCATCTCATCTTGTATGTCTTCAATCCATTGATCCTTGTGCTCATCTTCCATGACCTCCTCATAACATTTAGGTTTTCCCCCGTCAGTGAGTAATACATACTCATTGGGTGAATAACGAGAGGAAGGAACCCGTTGTCTTGTGGACCTCCTAAGTGGAATATTTGATTCGTCCACAACTTCATGAGCAGGAGGATCATCAATAACAATATCATTGTTATTATCAACATCAACATGTTGATTCGATACATGATTTTCGGTGTCACTATGATTATCAAGCCCAATAACATCATGCACACTTGTGTGAGGAACTTCATCTAGATGAACTATGTCATCAAGATTTGAAGATTCTAGATTCTCCGCTTTGTCATTATCTTCAATTTTTTTATTCTCCATGAAAATAATATCACGACTTCTCACGAGTTTCTTCTCAATTGGATCATATAGCCTGTAACCAAATTCATCAAGACCATATCCAATGAAGATGCACTGCCTTGTCTTGGCATCTAACTTTGACCTCTCATCTTTCGGCACATGTACAAAAGCTTTGAAACCAAATACTCTTAAATGGTCATAGGAAACATCTTTTCCATACCAAACTCTATTTGGAACATCACTTTGCAAAGCAATAGTAAGAGATAGATTAATAACATGTGTAGTGGTTAATAAAGCCTCACCCCAAAATGAGTTCAGCAACTTTGCTTCAGAAAGAAAACATCTAACTCTTTCCATCAAGGTCCTATTTATCCTCTCAGCCAAACCATTAAGCTGAGTAGTCTTGGGAGGAGTCTTACGGTGTCTAATACCTTGATGCTTGCAGTATTCGTCAAATTGTCCACAATATTCACCACCATTATCAATACGAAGACATTTCCATTTCTTTCCAGTTTCTCTTTCAACTGAAGCCTGAAATTGCTTGAAGACACCTAACACTTGGTCTTTAGTCTTCAAGACATAGACCCAAAGTTTTCTCGAGCAGTCATCAATAAAAGTGACAAAGTAGAGTGCACCACCCAATGCCCTTATCTTCATTGGACCACATAAATCAGAGTGCACCAATTCAAGCAACTCTATCTTTCTCGAAGGAGAATTAGACTTAAAGGACACTCTATTTGTTTACCAGCCAAGCAGTGCTCACACTTTTCTAATTTAGCACTTTGGAAATCTTACAATAATTTCTTCTTGGCTAGAACATTAAGTCCTTTCTCGCTGATGTGGCTAAGCCTCTTGTGCCATATTGTTGAAGAGTTATCTCTCTCAACCGCATTCACCATATCAACACAAGTAGAAGCCATAGTTCAGTCTAGACCACGACGTTTGTTACCACGAGCCACAATGAAAGAACCCTTAGTGAGCTTCCATTTTCCATCACCGTTGGTACTAACATATCTTTCATCATCCAAAACACCAACAAAAATCAGGTGTAGACGAACATCAGGAGTATGTTTCACATTGTTCAAAACTAGTTTAGTTTCCAACACTAATTTCCAAACAAATTGTACCAATACCAACCACCCTAGAAACAGTCTTATTACCCATACTGAAGGTTCCAAAATCACCAGGAGAGGAGAAAAAAATCCTTCCTTGATGTCATGTGAGATGCGGCACCAGTGTCCACAACCCAACTTGACTCATCACAAGCAATATTTATCATATCCGCATCAAGGACGGTAACAAGATCTTCGGTGGTGATGGTGGCTAGGTAATTTTCATTGCCATCTTCTTTAGTTTCCTCTTTGTTTTTGTTCTCCCTCTTCAACTTCCTACAGAACCCTTTCATGCCACAATGATAGCACCCAATATCCTTAAGTCTGCCTCTGGATTTGCTCTTATTTTGTTCTCTATTCCTAGAACCACGAGTTTTGTTTCTCCCCCTATATCTAGTTATCAGGACATCCGACGAAGAAGAACTTATAGATTTTCTTCTCATTTCTTTGTTCAAGACACTACTCTTGGCGGAATCCATAGAGATCACACCATCCGAAGCAGAATTTGACAATAAAGTTCTAAATGTTTCCCAAGAGTCTAGTAGGGAACCAAGTAGAAGCAAGCCTTGAGTTTCTTCATCAAAATTGATGCCCATAGCAGATAATTGGTTCGTGATCCCCTGAAAATTATTCAGATGGTCTGTCATCGGAGAACCATCATGATACTTTAAGCTCAGCATCTGCTTTATTAAGAACATTTTGTTGTTGCCAGTCTTCTGAGCATACAAACTTTCAAGATGCTCCCATAGGGTTCGAGCGTGTGTCTCTCCAAAAATATGGTTCAACACATTATCTAATAAATCCACAAACCCGTCTATGCAACAGATTCCCACTCTTCATCTGTTTTATTATCAGGCTTTACAGTGGTAAAGATTGGTTTGTAAAAATTCTTGACATAAAACAAATCTTCCTTTTTCCCCTTCCAAATGACATAGTTAACATCATTCAAAGTAACCATTCTTCTTGTGTTGGCTTCCATTGTTTATCTCCAAAAAATATAGTTATTGCAAACCAAAGTAAATCTTTTCTGATGTGGAAATTCAGACTGTGCTGCAACCATAGAGCATAATCAGATAAAACCTTGGCTCTGGTACCAGTTTGTTGGGAAAATGCGGACTAACATAAAAATGTATATGGTCAAAATAATGAAATAAAATGGGAAAATAATGACAGCAAATTTTTTACGTGGAAACCATTCTAAATAAGGGAAAAACCACGGGCCAAGAGGTGCAACTGATATCACTATAGTAAGGAATTTCACACTGTATAGTCACAAATATAATACTCAAAGTGACTACAACACACTCTAAAGGAATAAAACTCTTTTGATTTCCATCTTACTAAAATATCGCTCACACACTATTTTCGTCACTGACTATTTTTCTTGTATAGTCTATGGAATACCTCACTTTGCTCTCAAGTATTTTTTTTTTCTCTCTCTATCTTGGTGTGTTCTACAAATGAGAAAACATGCTCTATTTATAGAAAGAGAAAACCATGTCTATGTCACTAATGACATAGACAAATGTAGCAAATTTCAAAAGAAGGTTGCAAATCTTCTATTTTCAACTCTTGCACCAGTTTCTTTTTCACCAATTTGTCGTCACTATTCATTTTTAACAATTGCTTGCAGCAATAGAGTAGCAAAAGTTGACCAAAAAATATGGGATGAACTCCACAATTCTTCTCTATCCCCTTGCCCCTTCATCTAACAACCTTCATTTACCATGCATAAGTTGTTTTCGTTGTTTGTGGCGTGAAACGCTTGATTTAATAATTATTACGAACAACATTTAGAAGAAAGATGAATTGTCATAGTCGAGCATAGAAAATGGGGTGCTTAAACTTTAATTTACTTGAGAGTTTACAAAGATTATTGTCTTCTTTTTCTATTATGAGTTAGCCGACTTTTATTCTGTTTTGTGAAAAATGGACAGATTCTTTTTCTTATTTCCTGCATATTAATCTGTTTTTCTCCTCCATATTATTCTATTTTCACATTTAGGAAATTTAGAGTCTATACCACACATACAAACATTCCATTTCCAATGGAGAAGCACATTTTCTTATTGATTCCTCTTCTTGTAATTCAATATTACTCTGTTGCTTCCTCAAATGAGACTGACAAACAAGCTCTATTAGTTTTCCAAAATCTTATTACAACTCCTAATAATTTTTTGGCCAATAATAGGACCAAAAATACTTCCTTTTGCACTTGGTTTGGTGTCAGTTGCAGTCCAAAAAGGCAAAGGGCTGTGGCCTTGGATCTTCCTAATTTGCAACTTCAAGGAACAATTTCCCCGTCTTTGGCCAATTTATCCTTTCTCATAGAGCTATATCTTGGGAACAACAGTTTCCATGGTGGCATCCCTTATGGACTTGGCCACTTGCCTCGCTTGCGAGTGATTGATATTCAAAACAATCAGCTCAACAGAAGTATACCAGCAAGTCTATTTCAACACCGGAGAGTTCAAGTAATTTCATTGGCTTTCAATCAACTCAGTCATGAAATGTTAAAAGGGCCATGGTATGCACCCGAACTCAGAGTCTTAAATCTCAGGAACAATAGCCTCACGGGAATAGTCCCTCCTTATGTTGGAAATGCCACGAAGTTTCTGAACTTCAGTTTGTATGAGAATAGAGTCCGTGGCAACATTCCAAAGGAGGTTGGTAATATGAGCCAGCTTGCAGAAGGTAATATGAGCCAGCTTGCAGAATTGTCCTTGACTGATAATCAATTAACTGGTTCCATTCCTGCAACACTGTTTAATATCTCGTCGCTACTTTCTTTGTCTCTGGGATTCAATAGCCTTTCTGGCCCTCTATTACTCGATAAAGGTGTGTCAAATCTGAAGTTTCTAAGTATATCTAGCAACCAAATTTCTGGTTGCATTCCTTCCAACATATGCCAACTCACAGAGCTCAAATTTTTTGTCCATATCTTACAACAACATAACTAGAGACATACCCAGAAATATTGATTGTTACCCAAACTCGAGAAGTTATATATTGGAGATAATCCAATAAAAGGGACTATTCCCACTTCATTGGGAAATATTTCCACTATACGTAATCTCTATTAGGGAAACAATCGCATAATAATGGGGCAAATTCCTCCAGAATTAGGAAAGCTATCAAATTTAAGGCAATTAAACTTTGCCGAAAATTATAATATTATTGGTCAAATTCCAGAGGCTATTTTCACAATATCTTCTTTGGAAGTGATTGATTTCAGTTTCAATAACCTCTCGGGGAGAATTCCAACCACTACAGGTCTTCATCTTCCAAACATTAGGGATCTAATCTTGGGAGGTAATCAGCTGGAAGAAGAAATTCCATTGTTCATAACAAATGCTTCCAAGCTTGAGAGACTATCGCTACAAGATAGCTTTCTGACAGGAACTATTCCTACTAATTTGGGGAATCTTCGTGAGCTGCAAATACTGCTCCTACATACTAATCAACTTACCATGAACCAACATAGCATGAGTTCACTTGGGAGGTAATCAGCTGGAAGGGGAAATTCCATTGTTTATCACAAATTCTTCCAAGCTTGAGATTTTGTCGCTAGAAAATAGCTTCCTCACAGGAACTATTCCTACTAATTTGGGGAATCTTTGTGAGCTGCGAGAACTGTTACTACATCATAATCAACTTACCAATGATCCAAGAGAGCATGAGTTATTATTCTTCAATTCTTTGACGGACTGTAGGATGTTGAAATATCTATTCGCGGATTCCAATCCATTGAATGGCGTTCTGCCCAATTCTATTGGGAATCTTTCATCTACTATCGAAAGCTTGTATATAGCCGATGCACACATCAGAGGCCCCATCCCCACAAGTATAGGCAACATGAGCGGTCTTACAACCCTGATCTTTGAAGAAAACAACTTGACAAGGAGTATTCCTTCTGATTTTGGGAAGCATAAACAACTCTAAGGGTTGTATCTATTTAACAATAAATTGCTGGGACATATTCCAGAGGCGGTATGCCATTTATCTAATTTGGTTGAATTATTTCTCGATGGTAATGAGCTCACTTGTTTAATTCCAGAATGCTTAGGAAAACTCAGCATGCTTCAAAAGCTTTGTTTGGATTCTAATAAATTTTCATCAAAATTTCCGTCGAGTCTTTGGAAAATGAGTGGTCTTCTCTTTCTAAACGTGTCACAAAATTTTCTAGAGGGAGAAGTTCCATCAGATATTGGAGGACGGAAAGCCATTGTAGAACTATATATTTCCAGTAACCACTTTTCAAGCATGATACCAAGCACAAAGCTGCAATATCTTGACCTATCAAACAATTCATTTTTTGGCCAAATTCCATTATCGTTTTCCAACTTGATAAGCTTGGAATTCTTGAATATGTCTTTACATGCATTGTCAGGTGTTGGATTTTAAGAATTTTAATCTTATTTAAAGTGTATAATTCAACAATGAGAAATGTCAAATGTTTGCTACACGTTTGGAGCATTTGATGTGCAACATTTGAGGTGTCCTTGACGGCATTATATGCCCCATTACTCACATTAATTAATGGTATACTGTGGCTATAATTTCCCTTAACTCTTGTCACCTCTAACTCATTATTCACCCATTATTCTACCTTATTATGGTTGTAACTTGTGTAACTTTTAGGCTATTTATTTACCCAATTTACTACCTCATTATCTTCCTATTCATTGCAAGGAAGAATTCCTCACTATAAATAGTGTGGTCGTACTTTGTGTTGGTGAGATGAGATAGAGTGTTAGCCAAATATGAGAAGTGTTGTATTGTGTATATAATGAGTTAGTGTAGTGAAAGAGAGAGTTGAGACAAAGAAAATATTCTAAGTCTTCAACTATATTCACTATATACAAAAGAGAATAATTATATGTTCAAGGAAGGTGTTTTTGTTGACTAATCCAGAGTTATTTGAGTTGTATGACGTTGTTGGGTTGTTGTATCCTGGAGGGGACAAGTCAAGAATGATACGGATCAGTGTAGATTATGCCGCAGTGGGCTTGAATCTCCTTAAAGAGAGCGAGATATTCGCGTCTCGGCCTAAAAATTTGTTTATTCTTTTTTGTCATTTTATTTTCAACTGTAATTTTTTATTATTTGTGGTATGTTACACCAATAATTTTAAGATTCATGTTGTTGTTACAATTTGAAAATGTGCGGATATCAAGATAGAACATTTTAACATCAGTCCACTTAACATCGTTCTCTTCAAGAGATGGAAGAGAAGAGATGTATGGGTAAAGTATTTTTTTTACTTGCTCAATTCAAGTGGAGAAAAGGTAAAGGGAAAAAAAAAACTTTTTACCTAATATTTTTCATGAATAAAGTTATACTACTTTTCATGAGAAAAAAAATGATATTTGAAATTTTAAATTAGTGGGGGTTCATGAAATGAGAAAAAAATCATTGTGAAATTATGATTTTTTGCACCTTTGAGAAATGCACTAAAAAGGGGTGTTATAAGTGCATATATTTATTGTGGGCTAAATCACATATTATTTTTTTGGCTATAATGAGATGATTTTTAGCTCTAACATGAGAGTTATAAATAAAGAATGAAAAACATGTTGAGTAGTCATTTAACATGAAATGTTTTTGGGTGAGAAAAAATTCATTCTTGAAATGAAAAATACCCTAAAACATGTGATGGAAATTTTCTTGTCAAGTCACATAATATTGAAAATTTGTGAAGTACAATCTTATTGGTTGTGTGAGTCTTGCAACTCCTATTAGTTCAATTGTGTGAGAAAGTTGTGACCAAAAAAAGGGAGTTTTCTAGCCTAATAAAAATATGAGTTATGTGACTAACAACCTGAATTGATATTATGTTTGCAGAAAAAGTACATAGCAAGTACACGCAAACAAGGTGAGAAAATTGGTGCTACTTGTTGGAAGTAAAAATAACAAATTGTATTTATTGCTTATCTACTATGGAGGTTGAACTAAAAGAATTAGATTTCAACTAGTGAAAAAATGAATTGAAACACTTTATTTTGAGAAAATAATTTTTTTAATTTTGATTAATTGTGATAGCACCAATATAATGGTTGAATTCAAAATCGTTATTATAACAGTAAATTCAGACTCATGAGAAGAAAACACATATTGTGAGATCATATTGATCACTGGTATACCATCAATATTAATTGTGTTAAATTTTTTGATAATCTTGGAGAATTATAAACTAAGGCCTTAGTAAGATAAGAAGTCTGAAGCACATCGAGGGGGATGAAAATTGAAGCTCATAAATTTTGAGTCATATATGAGGAAACCCAACCTGGGGACTAGAGATCCTAGAACTAGGTTCAATGGGAAGAACCAATCATATGATGACTTGTTGTGAAATGCACCAATATTAATTTTATTCAATCCCTATGATGTGAGTGCATCTATCCTATAATAATTTGTGGACGTTGAGTCTTGAATTCTTAATGAAATTTTGTAACTCGTACGAGTGGGATATCAAATTATAGGAGCATCCTTGACAGATTTCACCGATGTGAGTGTGAAAGTAGGCCGCTTTCTATGAGAAAGAGCTTGTTCTCAAAAACACTTGAGAAAACCAGGATAGCAAAAGGTCGTAATGTGCTGGCTAAAAATGCTTATGTCAACACCTTGATTATTGTGTGTAAGCAATGATACTTTATTTCCCTTAAGTAGTCATAGTTCAAAGGTTATTGTTTTACTAAGTAAAGGTTCAATGCAGAGCACACCTTTATTATGCATAATAGTCTACCTTCAAGTAAATTGTGGAATACTCTCTTATCATAATATTAAAATGAGTGGGGGATTGTTGGATTTTAAACAATTTAATCTTATTTTAAAGTGTATAATTCAGCAATGAGAAATGTCAAATGTTTGCTACACGTTTGGAGCATTTGATGTGCGACATTTGAGTTTTCCTTGAAGGCATTATATGCCCCATTACTTACATTAGTTAATGGTATAATGTGGCTATATATCATTTCCCTTTTAACTCTTGTAACCTCTAACTCATTATTCACCCATTATTCTACCTTATTATGGTTGTAACTTGTGTAACTTTTAGGCTATTCATTTACCCAATTTACTACCTTATTATCTTCCTATTCATTGCAAGGAAGAATTCCTCACTATAAATAGTGTGGTCGTACTTTGTGTTGGTGAGATGAGATAGAGTGTTAGCCAAATATGAGAAGTGTTGTATTGTGTATATAATGAGTTAGTGTAGTGAAAGAGAGAGTTGAAACAAAGAAAATATTCTAAGTCTTCAACTATATTCACTATATACAAAAGAGAATAATTATATGTTCAAGGAAGGTGTTTTTGTTGACTAATCCAGAGTTATTTGAGTTGTACGACGTTGTTGGGTTGTTGTATCCTGGAGGGGACAAGTCAAGAATGATACGGATCAGTGTAGATTATGCCGCAATGGGCTTGAATCTCCTTAAAGAGAGCTAGATATTCACGTCTCGGCCTAAATATGTGTTTATTCTTTTGTGTCATTTTATTTTCAACTGTAATTTTTTATTATTTGTGGTATATTACAACAATAATTTTAAGGAGATTCATGTTGTTGTTACATATTGAAAAAGTATGGATATCAAGATAGAACATTTTAACATCATTCCGCTTAGCATCGCTCTCTTCAAGAGATGGAAGAGAAGAGATGTATGGGTAAAGTATTTTTTTAACTTGCTCAATTCAAGCGGAGAAACGGTAAAGGAAAAAAAAACTTTTTACCTAATATTTTTCATGAATAAAGTTATACTACTTTTCATGAGAAAAAAATGATATTTGAAATTTTAAAATAGTGGGGTTTCATTAAATGAGAAAAAAATCATTGTGAAATTATGATTTTTTGCACCTTTGAGAAATGCACTAAAAAGGGGTATTACAACTACATATATTTATTGTGGGCTAAATCACATGTTATTATTTTTTTGGCTATAATGAGATGATTTTTGGCTCTAACATGAGAGTTATAAATAAATTATGAAAAACATGTTGAGTAGTCATTTAACATGAAATGTTTTTGGGTGAGAAAAAAATCATTCTTGAAATGAAAAATACCATAAAACATGTGATGGAAATTTCCTTGTCAAGTCACAAAATATTGAAAATTTGTGAAGTACAATTTTATTGATTGTGTGAGTCTTCGAACTCCTATTAGTTAAATTGTGTGAGAAAGTTGTGACAAAAAAAAGGGAGTTTTCTAGCCTAATAAAAATATGAGTTATGTGACTAACAACCTGTATTGATATTATGTTTGCAGAAAAAGTACATAGGAAGTACCCGCACAATCAAGATGAGAAAATTGGTGCTACTTGTTGGAAGTGAAAATAACAAATTGTATTTCTTGCTTATCTACTGTGGAGGTTGAATTAAAAGAATTAGATTTCAACTAGTGAAAAAATGAATTGAAACATTTTATTTTCAGAAAATAATTTTTCTAATTTTGATTAATTGTGATAGCACCAATATAAAGGTTGAATTCAAAATCGTTATTATAACGGTAAATTCAGACTAATGAGAAGAAAAGACAATATTGTGAGATCATATTGATCACTGGTATACCATCAATATTAATTGTGTTAAAATTTGTGCTAATCTTGCAAATTTATAAACTAAGGCCTTAGCAAGATAAAAAGTTTGAAGCACATCGAGGGGGATGAAAATGGAAGCTCATAAATTTTGAGTCATATATGAGGAAACTCAACCTGGGACAAGAGATCCTATAACTAGGTTCAACGGGAAGAACGAATCATATAACTTTATGTGAAATGCACTAATATTAATTTTATTCAATCCCTATGATGTGAGTGCATTTATCTTTTAATAATTTGTGGAGGTTGAGTCTTGAACTCTTAATGAAAGTTTGTATCTCGTATGAGTGGGATGTCAAATTATAGGAGCATCCTTGACAGATTTCACCTATGTAAGTGTGAAGTAGGCCGCTTTCTATGAGAATGTGCCTGTTCTAAAAAATACTCGAGAAAACTGGGATAGCACAAGGTCGTAATGTGCTGGCTAAAAATGCTTATGTCAACACCTTGATTATTCTGTATAAGCAATGATACTTTATTTCCCCAAGTAGTCATAGTTCAAGTCTGAGACCACAACAGACTCTGGAGTAAAGGATGTTGTTTGGTTCAATGCAGAGCACACCTTTATTATGCATAATAGTCTACCTTCAAGTAAATTGTGGAATACTCTCTAATCATAATATTAAAATGAGTGGGGGATTATTGGATTTTAAGCAATTTAATCTTATTTTAAAGTGTTTAATTCAGCAATGAGAAATGCCAAATGTTTGCTACACGTTTGGAGCATTTGATGTGCCACATTTGAGTTGTCCTTGATGGCATTATATGCCCCATTACTTACATTAGTTAATTGTATAATGTGGCTATAATTTCCCTTAACTCTTGTAACCTCTAACTCATTATTCACCCATTATTCTACACTAGAAAATTTGTTCGCGGTTTGCGCGGTATAACAATAATTTAAAATAAACTTTTTATAAATTACCTATTCATGAAATATAAATTGCAACACTTCAAGTTCATATGAATTTTTTTTTTGGCCGAAACCCTTAAATTCAGAAGTTATAATAGTTAATCAATAATAAGAACAAAATTAATATTTTAATATATTATGTTAGCAAAATAGAAAATTAATGAATCAGAAATAATTTAACAATCTAAAAGTGATTACTTTTAAATCTATAATACAATATGAATTAAACTTGAATTTTGTAGGTCATCAACTTTTATTGAAAAATAAAAATAAAACTAAAAGTATAATAATACTATGAATGACCCAGTATCGACTAAAAGCAACATTGATATTAATTTGCTCAGATCAAATAATAAGAAATAATCTATGAATGA
>JAJOOR010024200.1:0-13230 GCA_036250505.1 Solanum acaule | reverse complement strand
GTACCAATTAATTCTTGATTGTATTCAAGTTGCAACACATCACCTTCAATAGAAGTTTCTCCAGAATCAGAATATACTATATCAATATCGAAAATACTCACACACAAGGGATATACTCCAAATTGAGTGTTGATCTTTTTCAACTGAACATATACGCGCACACCCATGTCGTTACGTATTTTCATAGGCGTGTCGTTACCTTCGACAGTGTATTTGATTTTCATACACTTTTTTGTAAGATCGACGTTCAATTGTACCAAAATCAAATCAACTAAATCAGACTACGAAGCATATTCCTTCAACATTATCCCGTCAATGCTATATTCTACATAGCAATTCTCTTCGCTCCATTTTCCGGAATGCCGGATCAAAACTGTGATAGTAGCCATGGAATTGTATTTTTGTTTTAGGCGTGAAATGAAGAAGAAAGAAGGAACATATTTTCTATTTTTAAACTTATCAGAATCCTAGAAGGTATAGCTCAGTTACATTTTTTAAAGTGCCAAATTAGTGAGTTTAAGGGCTGAAAAATAGCATTGTCAGTTACATTAACTGACCTCATTTAGTGGGAATTTATTTTGAATGTATTTTTGTATTAAAAAAAAATGAAATGTTTATGAAATTCAGCTATTTTTTAACTCAAATTGTAGCTATTTTTTTTTTTAAATATGATACTTATAGCTATTTCAATCTAATAACCCTAAAACTATAGTCATTTATGTAAGTTATACTAAAAAATATGTATTTGGGTCTATTTGTATATTTCGGTATACAAATAGGTCCTGCATTTGTATATTTTGGTATACAAATGGGTCCAACATTTGTATATTTCGGTATACAAATGGGTCCAGCATTTGTATATTTCGGTATACAAATGAGTCCTGCATTTGTATATTTCGGTATACAAATGGGTCCTACATTTGTATATTCGGTCTATTTGTATATTTTGGTATACAAATGAGTCCTGCATTTGTATAGTTCGATATGCAAATGGGTCTTGCATTTGTATATTTCTGTATACAATTGGGTCCTGCATTTGTATATTTCGGTCTATTTGTATATTTCAGTAGACAAATGGGATGGCAAACAACATGAAATGTTTGCCGCAAATTACAAATAAAAGAAACTATGATTATAACATTTAATTTAAATTAATAGTTTGTTATTTCATACAATTTTCCCAAAAAATAATAATATATCTTCGAACTAATATAAATAGTAGGGAAAATTGTGCAGCAAACTATTAATCAAAATAAATGTTATAGCTACAGTTTCATTTACTTCCAATTCACAACAAACTTTTTGTCATTCGTCTCTCTTCCCTGAATCTTGCTCGTCACTCTCTGACTCGCCTCTCTCACTTTATACAAAAACAAATGTATAAATCGTGTTTGTGTTTGTATAAAGCGAGAGAGAACTGTATATATTTCTTCGTCTTATACACTTATAATTATACAAGTACAAATCTTCCTCTATCTAGTTCTCTTATGCCTTTCTCTCTTCATACAAACACAAATTATACAAAATCCAATGTATAATTTGTGGGGTATAAAGCGGGAGAGAGAGATTTGATATACAAATACAAATATTTTAACTCGATTAAATTATATACAAATTCAAATTTTATGCAAATATACAAATACAATCATTGATACATATACATAGTAGTTACATATATACAATTATCTAACCGATATACATATACAATCGCTGCGATTTATACAAATAAGATGTTTGCGATTTATTCAAATCAGCGCAAATAACAAAACTATAGCTATAGAGCGCTAATATAATTTTTATGTTTGCTATTCCTAAAATTTGCTCGTAGTAATATGCATATATCATCCATTTTATTTTAACATTGTGTATGTCCTTGCCGTGGGTCATATATCTTAAGCCAAACGGAATGACACATAGCACCACTTATTTTTCACAATTTAGCCCACTCATGACGCACATTAAAAAACTCACTCATTTTTTACTATATATCCTCTACTCCATGCATCTTTTAAATAGTGTTTCATTTTAAAAACAAAATTTATTAAATAGAAATAATTTAATAAATAGTTATTAATTTCTTAATAAACATCATTTTTACTGAAATAATACTTATTGTAAAATTAAAAAAAATACCAATTTTATATAAGACTTATACCTATATGTTTTTTTTTTTGACAAACTAATTTGATTCATAGACTTTTCAAGTGTGGATAAGCTGCCCATTCCTCGATGAGCCCATAATTTAATTGTCCACAGGCCTTGTCGCACTAATTGCTAAAATTATGGCTCTCTAATGAAAAAAATTCTATAAGTAATGATAATTTGAGAATAAGTAATGTATGATGAGTTTATAATGACATAAAATACTCCACTACTTGCATCATGGTAATTAGATTTATAACATTTAGATATTTTATGATACCATATGTCGGAGTCTCATATACTCTTTATATATATTATCTTGAACAATTCTCCTCTCATGATCTGTTTTTTGGATTAGGTTGGACTCAAGGTTCATTTAACATGGTATCAAAGTCAGACCCCCATATTGGACCCTTGAATAGATCGTTCACATCATTCAGTAATTAACAATGGTAGGGTGTGCAACGCGGATAAGTGAAGTCCTATATCGAATATGGATGGATTCTTTAAACTTTTCAGCAATTTTTCTCTCTTAAGCTAACTGAAATTCATTTTTGTATATGATATCAGAAACCATATCCATCTCAATTTATTATTTTCGATGTCGAGCCCCTAATTTTATATTGTCTATACTCTAAATGTCCATAAAGCTAACTTATAGGTGAACATTCTTTAGTAACGGACACAAATAAAAGTGTAATAATAATTCATATTAAGAGAACAAATCATGGTATTGACTATTGAGTAAGGATGATTAAGAAAGGAAGACAAGTGAAGTGATGATGGGAAATGGAGTCCAATTATGAAGACCCCATGGGTTTTTTTTGGGTAAATTATAACTAACATGATTTATATTAGTTTAATTGTTAATGGATTATATCTTGTCATTATAATTATAATTACAATTATAAACTTATACTATTATTGCTATCAATCGACTATATTAACAAGAATGAAAAATAGGAGCTTGCACCGAAAAGCATGTACTCAAGTCAATTCTATACTTGATGCCATTACCACTGAGCAACAATCATAATTGTTTTTTTTTTTTTTAAATAATATTTATTTCCTTTCTTAATTTTTTTATCTCCTAGAAATAAAGTTTAGTTTTTTTATCTAAATATTTTTACTTATCAGTTGGTACTCAAAATTTATTAGTCCTGCTAATGTAGAAACACACTGTATAAAACCCATCAAATAAAAAATACTTTCTATTCTAAGCACTTAATTTGTCAGACTTGAATTTGAAATCTCTAATTAAAATTGAAGAAATTTCATTCCTCTCGAAATCATTATAATGAATGGTTCATATATAACATAGTGATTATATGGTATATCTACAATGAACTCTTTTTTATAAAGTCTCTAGTTTTCACTATGACAATTGATAACAAATAATTAGCAGCCATAAATTAACTATCAATATCAAAATAGTCTTTTTCACATTATCTTATCAAACTATATATGTAGTTGCATGAGTCATGTATTTTTGTCATGAGAATTTTCTTAGACATCACTGGACTCCAAAGAAATTTCTTAATATCTATCAAAGCAAATTGAGATTTGAGAAAACTTATAATATATATTTCCTAATATTTATCTGAAGTAAAAAAAAAATTGGTTTGGAGTAAGAATATATTCTGGACAATAAATAAATAATAATGATACTTGTTTTTTTTTCCTTTCCCTCTACAAGGTAGAACCTTGAATTTTATATTGATGATGAAATAAGATTGTCATTTTGTTGTCACACGGAGGTGGAAGAATTGATTTTGTAGGTCATTTATAATTATTTTTTTTAGTGTTGTAATTTTTTTTATAAGAGAGCTTCATTTTCACACGTATATTTTTTTTCCTATTCAATCTATAAGTGGCCAAAAAATTTCATTTCCTCCGTAGTGATGGTCTAATATTTCTTTATTATAGCTTGACATATATCAATTATTTACGAATATACTTCCGATATATATGTCAAGCTCAATAAGATCATTTTCATCAATCAATTTTAATTGTTGAGACACAACAATAATAAGAAAAAAAACAAACCATCATTGAATCTAGACAATTAAAGTACCTATCATGTTAATTAAAAACTACATAAAAACCACTCAATAGTTCTTAACCTTGTAAGATATTAGAGTCCCACTTAAATCTTAATTGTAATTATTATATCAAAGTAGCACTTATACTTATCCTTTGAAGCAAACATCCACTTTGTTTAAAGGTGTATATATACATGTGCTAATCATTTTTTATTTATTTTTACATGTGCTAATCATTATTAATTAAGTGACCGTTAATTCGTTATATGATTGGATTTAATGTAAAATAATCAGACTAGCTAGACTTGCTGTTGTTCCCAAGTCATCGATCTTTCCACGAGGTGAAAATCGGTGTGTTGTAGTGTATACACATACTTCATTCTTATTTTATAAAGATAAAAAAGTTATTTTCGAATTTTTTTTACATAAGTAAAATAATTCTAACTATGTATGAAGAGGAAATACATTCGTAAAGAAATTATGTTAAAGATAATAAAGAAAAGAACAATAACAACAATAGATAATACAATAATTGAAGCAAAGAAAACAAGAGGTGGTAATATTGAATTGTAGAATAAGATAATAGGATAGTAACAATACTAATAGAGAGAAAATTTAGACAACACTTGACTACTTACTAACCTTCGGTCCTATTCCGTGACCTTCATATGGCCTTCTATTTAGAGTCATGTTCTCAGTTGACTGTGTATGTAGGTGTGTCGGTGCCATGTCTTGTCTAATCACCTCTCTAACTCTCATCAATACTTATTCAGTCTACCTCTACCTTTCCCCATAACTAATCTATCACACCTTCTCACGGGGCATCAAAGTATCTCCTTTTCACATGTCCGAATTGAAATCACATTGGTCTCGCTTCCTTCATCTTGTCCATTACAAAAATCACTCTCACCTTTTTCCGAGTATACTCGTTTGATCATATCTCTCGAATAGTATACCCACACATCCATCTCAATATACTTATTTTCTGGAAGTGCAAGTTCTTGATCGGTCAAAACTCTCCACCCTATACAACATATTTGATTTAACCAACACTTTATAAAACTTATCTTTTATTGCGGTGACACGTTAATTCTTATCACATAAAATACCAAATATTAGCCTTCATTTCTTTCACCTCACTCTATTATAATGTGTAATATTATCGCCAGTCTCCCATTTTCTTGAATTGTTGAATCAAATATTTGAAACTTCCTTTCTTAAAAATATATTGTGTATATATCAATCCTTACTTCCACGCTTAATCTGGATATGAAGAAGGATAGTTAAAAGGGGAAAAAGGCATTATTATTCTATAATATAAGCATAAATACAAGTAATTAAAACTACTATATCAGAATGAGAAAACTACTATATCAGAATGAGAAAAAAATATGTCTTTAAATATTACATATGGAGAGCTAATTAAGTTAGATCATGACATTGATTGTATTGCATTAATGTAACGTCCATATCATAGTGTGCCTGTTAATCAGGCAAAGAGTTACTTACACGCCATATTTATCATCTCTAAAGTTTTCATAATTTATAATAAGTCCATATATAATATTTTTTTCTTTACGTAATATACTAATATACTCAATTGACAATTGGTGACTTGTAAACGTGGATTGATGTGTTGTTTGGATTACGTATTACTTGGAAACGTGAATCCAAATTCAAGCAATTATCTTACCTATTTTTCCTTTAAATCTTGCTCGTTACTCTTGGGAAAAATATGCTTGTTTTTCAAGTTTTCACCATTAATTGTTTGTGGAATTTTTTTTATGTTTGAAATAATTAGCAAAGTAAAACATGTTTGGTTAAGTTTTTATTTTTGGAAAATTTATTGTGCCTCAAAGTTTTTCTCTCTCGTTTCCACTAATAAAGGTTGTGGTATAGTGACATATAGTACGCTTTGTCTTTTAATCATAATCAGATATCTCAATTCAATACAGGTGAAATTAGAGCGAATGAATACAAGTGAAATTAGAGCAAACGAATATTAAATCAATATTGAATACAAGTCCCTTTTATTTTTTTGTTGTTTGTATCTTTGTAGCATGGACTACTACACGTATAAATACAACAAATACAGTCGCTTGACACCTCAAATATTTTTATTTTTTTGGAATTAAGAATTCCTATTCAATTTTGTTCGATTACTGTACCCTCTCTCTATTTTTCCAATCCACTAAACTCATCAAGAATTTGTTCAAAATATCGATGCTACAAATATTTTTCTTTTATTGAAAAAATGGAAACCGTTAAATTAAAGGGTAGCCCGATACACTAAGACTCCTGTTATGCCTAGGATCCGAAGAAGGGTCCGATTATAAGAGTATATTCTATACAATCTTTGCATTTCTGCAAAAGACTGCTTTCAAGACTTGAACACGTGACCTCCTGATAACATAACAATAACTTTACCCAGTTACTCAAAATCTCCCTTCAAAGTTCAAACTGTAGAAATTAACTTTTACTAATATTTTAAAGAATGCATCAGGAGATGACATTAATTAATTAAAGGACCACACACATAAGAATTTGGTAGAGAAGACAAAAAGAGATGATAAAACAAAAGGACGCAGCTCATGAGGAATGTGTTTGTGTCTGCCATTTAATTTATTTAGGTATATACATTCACGTATTTCGTGCATCCCTATATAATATTGTTCATCTATTTAATTTCTTATCATCAACAACTCCAATTAATGGTTAAAATAATAATAAATGGGGGTGGTTTACACTTTTAACCAAATATGGATGAAACAAACACCGTATACGTAAATATTTGATGAAATAAATATACTCAACTATTGTGATTGTAAGAGAAAGGGGCGTATTTTGATCCATAACGAAGTTAGAAATTTTGTTAAGGGTGTCCAAGATTTAATAATATGTATGAAAAATAATTTTTGATCGATATATTTCGTGCAATTTTCTATATACATAATATAATTTTTTTATGAAGGGTGTCTGATTGACCACCTCGAACTATACGTGGTTACGTCACTACATCGACCAGGGTGGAAGGGGTATACAAAATAAATATTTTTTATATGTATATATATATAATCAGTGGAGCCAGAATTTTCAATAAGGGGTTCAAAATCTATAGAAAAAGACCAATGAAGTAGCCGAAGTGGTTCGACATCTACTATCTATATATAAAAAAATATTTTAATCAGGTACAAATAAGATAATTTTCCGCCGAAGATGAACCCCCTTAGTATAAGCTGGCTTCACCCCTCATATAATAGATGATGAATCCTCCCATGCTTCCATCTAGTGAACGATAACGTCTTTTTATTTTTACTATATAGGAGTTGAAAACAAATTTTTTTCAAGATATATGTAATATGGTTATATTGCAATTAAATAAAATATACCCTCTACACATATGTTAATAGATGGATCATGCAAATTAGATGGAATGTGATATTTATATCTATAAAGTTCAAATATCGATAAAATGTAAATAACCAAAACAAAGGGGAAAGAATAAAGATTCTAATTTATTTTTTAACAAGAACGTCTTTCATAAGATTCTTTATGTTTTGTTTGATCAAATTGTCCTATATTTTGGGGTTTCTTCACATTTTAGGTAATAAATGATTACCAACAAAATTATTTTGTCTCTGTGGGAGAAAAATTTGAGAAATAATTTATTAATTATCTGTCTTGCGGTCCATGATCAACTAAGTTTGTCTTTAAATATTCTAAACTAGGTTAGAGCCAAATAACTAAAAATAATGGTCCTTATTGTTTCTTGTATTATTTCATTTCATGCATATTTCCCACATTCCCCCGTGAAGTGAGCAAATAATTAGGTTAATTATTGACTTATGACATGAAAAAGAATAATTTGATTAATTATTGAAATAGGTTGAATATGATTGGTTATATAATTCATAAATCATAATAAACATAAGTACCAGCGGAGGACGAGAGGAGAGGAGGTGAAATGGGTTGGGACGGTATGCCACGTGATATTTACTTAACAGCCTTCATCGGAAAATTACGTTATATATATGTCAAATTTTACATTTAAAGGATATATATATTTAAAGTTGGACACCCTTAACAAAAGTTATGCATTTGACGTAGTGGTAATAGGTGTCCATTTGAATGAAGGAGTTCTGGGTTTGTACCTCAAATAGCACAATATTTTTTTGTTTTATTTTGATAGCCACACACCATTATTCTTGGACACCCTTGATAAAAAATTTGACTCCACCACTTCCCTAAGAAAGAAGGGGTATATTTGGATCACTTGGATAATGTTGGTGAAAATATAATAAGGTCTATTTGGATCGCTTGGATAATGTTGGTGACAATATAATAAATTAAAATTAAAATAAATAAATAAATATTTGTCAGCGTGAGGTGCGAATATATATATATTGCTCTACTTAAAGAGATCAAGTTCACTACAGTAGAATCTTCACCACTCCGATAGTATAACTCTTGACTTACCTTTCTTCTAGATGTGACTCGAACAATTCTGAAGTAGTTGTTGTGTCCAAAACTCCCCTAATAAAACACCTTTCCTTAACAAAATAATATTCTCTTTGTTAGAGATCATAAGTTGGAGACTTAGAATAAGTTTTTGTCTCAACTTTTCAGTACATCAATCTTAAAATACAATGTTATTTTTCATTTGTAATACTTCCTCCGTCCCATTTTATATGTCATCCCTTTCTATAAATAGTTGGACCACAATACTTGTCATTTTATAAAATTTAAGCATAAATTACCATGTTTTGCCTATTATACCCTTGATAGAATAATTAATTAATCTTGTCATTTATTAATAAAGTTGACTTAAGAAAAATTAAATAATGATAGAAGAATAAAGTTATATCATTTCTTAATGCAAGTGCAAAGTAAAAATGTGACATATAAAATGGAACGGATGGAGTATGCCATGACTTCTCATCCATACAAGGAATAAAACATCCTAAGGTTTTTTTATATTATCAAACGTCAAGGTAATGGATAATAATTTGAGGTGCAGTAGAGTAATTAGTATTTTCGTTAGTCTCATTTTATGTGACACCATTTATTTAAGAAAAAAAGATTTTTTAAAGAAAAATTATAGTCTAAAACAATTCTCAGATATTTGTGTGGTTGTAAATTATTTTCTTAAAAATAAAAATTAGAATTTTAAAATTAAATTATTTTTTAATTATAATTAAGTGACATTTTTTTCTGGGACGATCACATAAAATGGGAATAATAGAAAAAACATGCCATAATGATTACAATTTACAAGAATAAATGATCACTTTCTTCGCTTCATGCAGTTTAATATTGTAATTTTAATTTAAATGCACATAAAAACCAACCGATAACAACGTTATATATTATACATATAATACTAAAGATAAAAAAAAAAAAAAAGATCTAAAGGGACAAATTTGATCATTTTTCTTTAACAAAAAAGTGTTTAAAAGAAAAAAGAAAAAAACACATGAGTCTTGAACTACTTTATCATAATTCACAAGACACCTATGATTACTTACTTGTATCTCATCATTAATTGTACTGAATATATATGGAAAATTATATCTCTCAAGATTTTCCTATAGTTGAATATAAAATTATAATTGCTTGCACCCAAGCTTTCTTCCTTTACAAGATGATGAAAAAGTTGTACAAATACTAGCTAAAGCTCATATAGAATTACTACCTAATTTTGATGACTGCTATAATTGGTGTTAATGGTGAATAATTATGACATTTTTGGTAATATATATGATAATGAATAACCTGAACTTTTCATCATCAACAATTATTATAATATCCTTATAGAGCCCTCATTTTTTTTAATTATAGGGTATGCAGGTCAGTTTGCACATATCTCGATTAATTTCACAGATAAATACTGAATATTTTATTCATGAATGCTTGATTAGATGGAAAAAAATCGTCTAGAAATTTAAGCCTGACCTCATGATTTCCAACTCACCCGAGGATTTATTGTCCCTTATGATTTTGTTCAACCAAAAGTCAAAAAAGTGTAAAGAACAATTCTCTCCTTTGTTTTTCTTGTTCTTCCCAAGCAAGTTTTTTGATATAAAACTTGAACCACTACACTAATTGGGAAACATCTTTGCTTAGCTTGCTAGGAACTCTTTGATCATTTGGATGATATATTATATCATTAACATTAGTATTTGACTATAGATTTAGTTGAAACTTGAAAATAAGTAATTTAAACTTATGTTAAAAAAAAACAATTTTTGGAGGACATACAATTTATTTTTTTAAATTCAATTAAACTTTGTGTGAAATTTCATCCAAAATTGATCTGGAACAATTTTTTGGAATTTGAAATCCTGTTGAAGTTAGATTTTTAAAAACTACAGTAACCAAATTTCATAAATAAATAATATTTTACAATATTAAAAAAAATATTACCAAAATCTACGGCGAGCTTAATAAGACTTGAAATAAGAAGTAGAAATAATCTGAATTATATTCAAAGATTTTATCTGGCAAGTTGACCATTGACCAATAAATGTATCAAAGTGTTATACTCCTAGTTTTCTAAATAAAATCTGTGGCTTGCTTTACTTATATTTTTACCCAACAAATTAAACTGTTGATAAAAAATAATAATAAAATAATTAATTTATATTAATTAATCTTCAAATCAAACGAACCATAAAGGTATTTATTTAAATTAAGTAGACAAAAATAAGACAGGTAACCTTAATAAGACAGGTATATATATATATATATATATATATATATATATATTATATTATAAAATAAAACTAGTGATTCAATGAATGCCTTTAAAAATTTAAATATGAAGGGTTAAACATGAGAAAGTATCCCTTTTTTGTTTCCTTTTTGGGTTTTTTCCATGTAAAGTATAGTCCAATAAAAAAATTGAATTTACTAGGTATATATCTAGTCAGTCAACACACAGAAAAATGTAACAAAAAAAATACCCAAAATAACTACCCCTCTATCATCTGTCTAGATTTGTCTGATCCACTTTTCCTTTTAATTTGTCTAGATTTTTTTTTTCTTATAATTAAAAACAATTTAGTTATTACATTAGCATTTCATTCTTAATTAAATATATCTCATCCAAAATAAGCATTATTTAACAAAAAAATATTTATCCCAAAATAAGTGTTACTTAAGAAATTCAAGAAAAAAATTACTCAAAATGGAAATAGAAAATGCTTATTATCCGAGCAATAATGTTTAATTTTCAAAAGACTTTTCTAAAATAAGAGTAATTTTGTAAACTACATATTATATTTATTAATTTCTTAAATTATTAAAAAGTGATACTTATTTTGGACGGAGGAGTACGTCACGAAGTATTTTTTTAGACTATAAATTTTTCAAAAGAGTCCTTTTTTTCTAAAATAATATATAAAGTTAAACGATGTCAAATAAATTGAAACGAAGCCCACCAGTAATTTTCATTCCTAGCATGTGTGAAAGAATTCACATGGGCGAATAGGCAAAATGATGAAAGGAAATTTGGGGGTTAAATATTCTAGTGATCATATCCCAGTAATAGCAGTACTTTCCTACAATATTCCTTTGTTCATCATCCATCACATATAATAATTACGTTTTCGTCAATAACAGTCGAGTGATAAATATTTTTTTTATCTTAATTAGAGGTTTCGAATTTGAGCCCCTTTGATACAAAGTCGCCTTTATTGTAGAACATTTTACCCCTCAATATAAGACTCTCCTGTCCGAATCAAATTTAATCTAAATCCAATATAGATATATTGAATACCGAATAGAAAAAAAAAATGCGTTTTCTTTTCACATAATAGCACGTACCACTAAAATATAATTACTCCACACAACACAAGAATCGAATAATTACCCTTTTTAACGGTCTACTGAATACTCACTAACTGTTGCTCTAGTGGCCTCCCTCGTGCTTGGTTCAGTTAAAAGCAAAGAAACCATTTTTCACCACTTTTCTCCAGTCTTCACGTTTTCCATTTTCTTTTGTCTCACTAAACAAGTTTCTCTAAGCAATCGTTTGGTTCGCGTAAAAAGTTATTTTAAAATTTAATTAGGAGATCAAATAAGATAAGATGGAATATCTCATTTTATCTCGCGTACGACGGTCGCTGAACGAGTTAATGGAAATATACTTGTCTACTACTATTACCACAGTATACCTGTGACACTGAATAATCTTTCCCTCTTTTCTCTCTCCCTCTCCTCTTTATTTTCAAATCATTCTTTCCCTTTCTCTCTCTCTCTCTGTGTCTTGTTCTGCTATAAAAACCTCATCTTTTTTCTACTTGTAGTTGATAATACATTCTTTTACTAGCCTCATACATCAAGTTAGGAGATGGGTGTTTCAAAAAAGACTCTTCTTTTACTCTTTCTTTGTGTTTTTCTTGGAGAAATTAGTCTCTGCTTTTCTTCCAAGGTAAATTTGGCTCTGTATGAACTATGGGGACATGGGGTTTTATTTGAATGATGAATAGTTAGTAAAGCTGTGTTTTTTTTTCTTTCTTCAGTTATATGTGGTGTACATGGGAAGCAAAGATAGTGATGAGCACCAAGATGAGATTTTGAGGCAAAACCATCAAATGCTTACTGATATTCATGGAGGAAAGTAAGTTCTTGGTACTTTTAGCTATGAGTTTGTTTCCCTCCTTTTGGTCTGTTTTTGGCAAAAAAACTGAAGTGGTTAATAACCTTTACAGTGTTGAACAAGCCAAGACTTCTCATGTATACAGTTATAGACATGGTTTTAAAGGCTTTGCAGCCAAGTTGACTGAGAAACAGGCTTCTGAAATATCTAGTGAGGCTTTTACCTAATGTTTTATGTTACTGTTGATTACCTACTTTGATGGTTTGCACTCAGTCCATTATTTGAATGTTGAAACAAAACAGAAATGCCTGGTGTGGTATCTGTATTTCCAAATACTAAGAGGAACCTGCATACAACTCATTCATGGGATTTTATGGGGCTCAGTGAAGATGAAACAATGGAAATCCCAGGTTTTTCCACCAAGAACCAAGTTAATGTAATCATTGG
>JAJOOR010024199.1:0-16413 GCA_036250505.1 Solanum acaule | reverse complement strand
AAATTCAAACACAATCAAGAAGAGGTTTTTAGTTCTAATTGGTATTAAATTCGCTAGTTCTT
Source organism: Solanum acaule (assembly GCA_036250505.1). Lineage (NCBI taxonomy): Eukaryota > Viridiplantae > Streptophyta > Magnoliopsida > Solanales > Solanaceae > Solanum > Solanum acaule. Next base: position 16,351 of record JAJOOR010024199.1, on the reverse strand, counting down.
GGTTGATCACTGATATGAATATATGAATTATTTTAGTTATCATTGATTGAGGTTGTATATGATGATGAGAAAGAAAATAGTTATTAGGTTTGAAGGGGAGAGAAGATGATCAAATCTTTTAATTTTGATGATTTTTTTAATTTGGTTTGGGTCAAAGAATGTGGATATGGGTCAAATGGGTAGGAAAAATTTTGGTGGGTTGTAATTTAAATTTATCCAATAGAAAGATGCCACATAATAATTAATAATAATAATAATTAAAAAATAAAAGATTGTTTGTTTTAAGGGCAATTGTGGACCAAAAAGATGGATGGAGGGGTATTTTTAACCCAATAGATGAATGAGGGGTATTTTAAAACCTTTTTGAATAGTCTAGGGGTATTTTTGGCCCTTTTCCGTATTAAATAAAAACTTGTGGAAATCGTTCTCAAAGTTGCTGGATGGTTCATTGGTTTGACACTAAGATCTTGAGTTCGATCCCAGCCAGATACAATTCGCTTCAATTTTTTTATTAACTAAAACTACACATTTTAAAAAAAAATAAAAGCGAAATTCTAAAGTCGTTTTCAAAATATGAAGTCAGTATAATTGTAAACTGACGATATTTTTTGTGGTAATGTAATATTTTATGATTTGCTCGCTTAGTTATTGTTATTATAAATTTTTTGGTCTTATCTTTAAAGCAATGGTGCACCTGTTTTCTTGAAATCCTGGATTCGCTTCGGTTTACATTGATCATTATAAAGTTAAAATGTGAGTCATGAAACAAGTCTGATACTCTCATTTACCTATACATTTTCTAAAAAAAAAATAAAAAAAATACTCACTTTGTTCCAATTTATTTGGCACTTTTCATTTTTCGAGAGTCAAGCAGTTTATGTTTGACCGGGAATTTGCGCATGAAATCTTCAATTTTTTTGAAATGAAATTTATATATTCGTAAATTACGTAAAAAGTACTATAAGTCACCACAATTGATAATTCAAAATGTTTAAAAAATCTATGAAAAAATTATGGTCAAAGTTAGACTTGTTTGAATCTCGAAATCCGAAAAGTGCCACATAAAATGGGACGAATGGATATAAAATATTGAATTTTCAGCACCAATCTCTAATAGTTTCTAAACACAATTCAACTCAGAAAACGTCAACTCAATCAAAGACATTTATTTAATGGATAATTTTTTGTCTATATCTCTTAAGTACTAAAGAGAAGGAATAAAAGAGTAAAAAAAGCAATATAAAACAAAAATAGACAGAGAAATAAAAGGAATTTTTTTTTGTCTTATTCTCTTTCTAAAGAGAAGTAATAAAAGAGTAAATAAATCAGTACAAAAAAAAAAAAAAAAGAAGGAAAAACGGCTACTTGTACAAAGGCTTCTTCGATTGATTTTGTGTTTTTTTTTAAGCCTATTTTCTGTATGAATTGTTTTTTCTATATCTTTTAACTAGAAATCTAATAAGTGGATTTTTATATCTGTTGTTATCATTTCATATTAGTTGTTATGTTTTTTTCACTATAGTCTTTTCTTTTTTTACTTACTTTGATTTGCTGTACTCGAGTCAAGAGTCCTCCGAATATAGCATGTCTACTTATACGAGGTAATGAGAAGATCTAGTATACTCTATTCTCGTGTGATTTCATTGTTGTATGTTGTTGTTGTATTTATCGATTCTCTTCCAAATGGCCTTTGGCTCAATTTTTTTTCTTTCTAATTTACAAATCCTATGTAAGATAGATGTCTAAAGGGATAATTAATTGATGTTTTTTATGAACATATCTCACAAAGATACGTCTCGGAAATACCACGAATTAAATAATAGGACCTAGAGGATCATATCCCATGGCGAAGGTAGATATGGAGCCAGAAGTATATGGATTAGAATTTTAATTTTTTTAAATAATCGGGTTCTAAATTAATAATATGTATAGATTTTAAAAATAAATACAATTTTTGAATCAAAACAACCTAGTTGACTCTCCAACTCTGTTCCGACCCGTCTATAGTTGTTTATAATATATTTTGTTTTCATTTTAGCAGTCAACTTAGGTAACGAACTTCCAGCTAATGAGCAAATCGTACTTAATATATCGCTGCAACGCGTCCCGCGCTTATCTCATCGTTCCTATTTTCCTTTGCTTTTAATTTGACCTTGTTATTTAGTTGCATGACAACATGCCCTATGTTTAGTTTACCTACAATGAGGGAGGATAAATAATTTCCTTTCTAGTCTTTTCTTTTTTTGGGGGGGAGGAATGAGATTCAAGTGAAGGACGGAGGGTCTCAACTCACATTTCGAATTTCGAGATTCAAACAAATTTTTCATATATCTTTTAATTATTTTAAATTATCAGTTATTGTAACTTATAATATTTTTTACATAATTTACAAATATATAAATTTCATTTTAAAAAATTTGAACCGAACTTCAACTGTTTGACTCTTGAAAAACAAAATGTGTCCCATAAATTGAGATAGATGTAATATTAATTACACTATAGGGAAAGCTTTTAGAAACGTTCCTAAGTAGTATAATAATTTTTTGTTGATCAATATGTGCTTGCTATTGAAAAAAAGAAGAAGTTAAATCATGAAATTTTACATGCGCATCTTTGCATTATTTTCCTCCAAAACAACCATAGTATGGTTCGAGCCTAGGAATAAAGAAATACTCGGTAGAAAGCCCTTTTTTATGCACAAATCTGAATTAGTCAGGTTACAAGATACTAAATATAAGATAATTAAAGGAAAAAAAAGAAAAGAAGAAGAAGTCACTGTGTTTTGCATAAATATCAAATTAGCCACTTTTTATGAATGGGAAACTAATAGGTGCCACTACTATTGAGTACATTGACAGAAAGACCATAAAAAATCAACCTATAGAAGTATAATTCCCCTAGATACAGGGTATTGAACTGTAAATCTTTTTTCAAATTACAAACCAAAACTTACAATTCATATCCAACATGAAATATGTTTAACTTATAGTAGTATATTGGAATTGCTTGAGAAGCAAATGAGTGGCAATAGCTTTTTAAGTAGTGTCACCCTTGTCATAGTCTTGCTCATCAAAAACAAATCTCTTCCAAAACCAATGATCCCTCCATATGCTTTCCATATTTTCAATTGGCAAATTCCTTGTCTCTGGCAAGAAAAAGTAGACAAATACAGTCATGATTGCAACCCATGCCCCAAAGAAGAAGAAAATCCCTGATTTTAGATGGCAGAGCATAGCCAAGAAAGTCTGAGCAATTATAAAAGTGAATATTAACCCCACAGCCACTGTTATGCTTTGTCCTGCTGACCTTATTTCTAATGGAAATATTTCACTTGGAACTAACCATCCTAATGGACCCCATGACAAACTAAAACCTGCAACATAAATGCATATCAACACCAAAACCAATAGCCCATACCCCTTGCTCAACACCCCATGATCTCCTAACTTAACTGCCATTATTATCCCTATCAACATTTGTGATACAAACATTTGGATTCCCCCAAAACTGAACATAGCCCTTCGCCCGACCCTGTCAACTATCAACAATGCTAAGAAAGTCGCGCTGGTGCCTACCACACCTGTCACCACAGCAGACATAAGTGATGCACTCGCGCCTAGGCCTATTGTTTGAAACAGAATTGGAGCGTAGAAGGAGATCACGTTGATCCCCGTCACCTGTTGGAAGAATGGTATTAATATTGACATAACAAGTTGTGGCCTGTATTTCCGTTTAATGATTTGCTTGAAAGGATGCTTGATGGCTTTTGACTTGTCACTTGCTTTGATGAGATCGTCTAGTTCTGCTTGGACATCGGTTGTACCACGTACACGTTGTAGAATCTTCTTAGCTTTTTGATGATCATTTCCATGTTGAATTAGGCTGTTTGCGGTTTCTGGGAGAAAAAATGCTCCTATTGTTAGAAATGTAGCAGGAGCTGCAGCCATCGCTAAGGAAATTCTCCATCCCCAACCACCTTTAATCTTTAGAACACCGTAGTTAAGAAGGCTAGCAAATAGTACTCCAATTCCTACACATAATTGGAACGCGATATTGAAAGATCCCCTGTACTTAGCAGGTGCCATTTCTGAAAGGTATAAAGGGACTGCCTGCAGCCATAATTCAGACATATGTTATGAAATATATACACAGCTAAAAGTAGTACTACAATTTATGAAAAAAACGCGTTAATAGGAGGAGAAAGTGTACCTGATTTGCAAAACCAACACCTACACCTAGCAGGATTCGACCAAGTAATAACATGTAGATATTGGATGCTGCACCTCCAAGGGCAGAACCGATGAGAAATGCTATTCCACCGATTATAATTGATGGTCTACGTCCATATGTACGAGTGACTGGTGAGGCCAAGAAGGAAGCAATAAGACCAGCAATGTATAAAGAGGAAGTGAAAGAAGTCAGCAGTTGGCTGTCAAATATACAGTAATTGCTTCTTTCGGCTACATGTGTCATCTTAGTGAACACTTCTGGGAAGAATTTCTTCAGAAACGGCGCCATAGAGATCACTCCTCCTGTAAAACACATGAGTAAAAGTTAGCAACAACAAATTTGAGAAATATGTAAACATGTTCTGTTGAGGAAACATTTGAAAGAACCTGAAATTCCGATATCATAACCAAAGATGATTCCTCCGGTGGCAGCAACGATGGATGATAACACCACAAACCATGTAATCCTTCCATTGTAATCCGCGGAACCCTCACTTGTTGGGACAATACCAACTGCCATTTCTTCTCTACAAGTTCAAATTAAACTGTGTAGAGTGAAATTTGCAAGTATGAATTGTAAGGTCTGACTTATGTAACATGAACTTATAGGAGTAAGATATATAATAAGCTATACATCATGACTAATGCACAGCTACAAAATCAACATGGCTAAATAAATTAATTTGGTCAATGCCTTGCAATTGGATGGCGTATCTACTACTCTTTAATTATTTGGACTTTAGTGTCATTTATATAACAATTAATTATAAGTTGAACTAGTCATATTTTTGGGCTTCTTATCTTGTTGTCACACTTTCCTGTATTATGGCCAATTTTCTCCTAATTAAGTGGATTCACGTTACATGTTCTCTTGTTTACATGTTTTAATTTCGTCAATACATCGGATCAATATACAATTCTTGATTGATCATGAGAATATCTACAATTTCTCGGAATCAATGCAGACTTTGGTACAAATAGGACGAAAAACAAATGCCCTGTAGCACATTACGATACATATATTGAGCAGTTGACAAAGTAGATATTTTTCACTTGTGACTAGCAAGCCCAGTACTGGACCCCAAGACAAACAAAGTAAATGCAAATCAAAATCAATCAAAACTGGTAAACGGTACCACTTGTTGAGCCCAGTCACACCACATATGGTCCCTTAATTTAATTAAGCAATAAGCACCATAATTGCTCCAACTAACATTTGAATTCCTCCAAATTGAATCAGTAATTAATCTCTGCCGGACTCGGTCTATAATATATATAGTAATGACGAGAAAAAAAGATTGCATCAGCTCTAACAACTCCCATAACCACTCACTATCACCTAACCCAATTGTTTTAAACAGTAGTATTAATTAATTTTACATGGAAATTAATTAGTTTTGGATTGCTATTAACATGACAAGTTGAGGTTTTGTATAATATCTCTTTAAATAAGTGTTATTTGACGTCAATTATATTAATGAGGTCATATAGTATAACTTTTGACATATTCTATTCCCTGGATTCTTCGCAGCCTTCTCTTAGCCTTTTACATGATCATTGTCAAAATGTGGTGTCATTATTACTTTTTGTTGATCTTTATAATCAATTTTTAATAAATTAATGATGTTTAGTAGTTTTATAAAAAAATCCATATATAAAATAAGAAAATTGAGAGTAACTCAGATAGCAAGTCGTATTATTGTTTATGTACCATTGAAGAACGCATTGAGAGTCAATAACACGTAGTATTTCTTTTTAAAATATATAGTCAAATTTTATATCTTTACTTGTCACTGATCTTCATGTTTCTATCCTATGTCTAAATTATTACTCCCTCCGTTTCACAAATAATGATCTCCTTTCCTTTTTAGTCAGTTTCAAAAAAATGACCTCTTTCCTTTTTTGGTAACATTTTACTTTTTGCTTTCCACGTGGCATTTTTAAGACCACAAGATTAAGGGCAATTTTGTACATTTGACATAACTTTAATTTAGGACCACAAGATTCAAAAGTTTTCTTTAATTTCTTAAACTTTGTGCCAAGTCAAACCAGATCAATCTTTTTGAAACGGAGGGAGTAATATATTTTATTATTTCATTATTCGAAAGTATTCTATTTTTATTCATGAATGAGTGTTTTAATTATATATAATACTAATGGCTAGTTTACTGATTTTTTTTCTTCTTTTAAGGAGATAAATTGCATGTATGATAGTCATATATTTAAGAAACTGTGATTCTTATTGTTTGAGAGTTAAGAATATGACCTGAACTCATTGAAAGTAAGAAAAGAAGTGTCGTAGCCTATCCTTCTATTCTCCATTGAGTGGTGAGGAAGTGTTAATTTGGATATCATAATAACTTCTATATCATTATTGCATTATTTCTACTTGCAAAATGATGTTAGACTTTTGTTTTCTTTAGTTTCTATAATCATGATTTAATTTTTAAAAAATGATTAATATAACTTTTTTGGGATAGTAATACTTTAATCATTAGTTTTTTATTAATATTAATAGTTTATTATTTAATTTTTGTCAAGGTGGAATATTTTATTCATGTGGAATGTCATGTGTCGAGGTTTTTTCAAATAAAAGAGAAAGTGCATTACACACACGAAGTGTGTTTATCAAACTAATAAGTAATAAGTGATAATTTAGGTATGAAACTCATATTTTCAATAGTTGAGTATCAAACTAAAAAAATGGAGTTAGTTTAAGTATGTTTTTGACACTTATATTAATAAAAAATAAAAATTCATGACATTTATGCCTCGCTCCATATTAAGTAAAATATCCTGCCTCATGTCCCCACCTCTAAAATATTGTTCCCTTCTGTCATGTAACTTTAACTTGCAAAATTTTATTTCTATTTTGAACAAATTTTTGGTAGCATGCATGTGTTGGGCTAATTATTGACTTGCACAAATAACTAATTGACCTAGCTAATTATTCATATCTAGGGGCGGAGCTTGTGGGGTTCGTGGATTCGGACGAATTCAGTAGTTTTTTTGTGGACTCTATATTTGCACTAGAAAATTAAGTAATTACTTATGAATCCTTAACAAAACTGATTGACAATTTAATGGTAAAAAAAGAGAAGAAAATTTAGAACCTTCAAACTCTTAATATTGACTCCACCTCTGTTTATATCACATAATTATTCAACGATAACCTTTTCTTGAGTTCATTACTTAAATGGTCTTTCAATTATTTGAAATTATCTATGCTTATATATAACATTTCACAATGTCACTCAACCAATCAAATATCTTTTTACTCTCTAAATTATCAATTTATCATTACTATTTTTTACTTTTGAATATTATGATATTTTTTTCTCTTTCTAATCTATGTTATGGATCTAACTATATAAAAATAGTAAATTTTAGGTTTAGCAAACATAAAAATCATATTTGTATGCTATAACTATAGTTTGCATAATTGCGTATGTTTGCTATGGAGCCTCAGATTTGTATAAATCGCAGGCAGACATCTTGTTTGTATAAAAGCGCAGCGATTGCATATGTATATCGGCTTGATAATTGTATATATGTAACTACTATGTATATGTATCAATGATTGTGTTTGTATATCTGTATTTGTATAATTATAAGTGTATAGGATGAAAATGTATGTATTTGTATTTGTATATACAGTTTTCTCTCGCTTTATACAAACACAAACACAATTTATACGTTTGTGTTTATATAAAGTGAGAGAGGCAAGGAAGATCAGGGAGAGTGGCGAGCGAGATTTCTAGGGAGAGAGGCGAATGACAAGTGTTTGCTACATATTAGAATTAAAAGAAATTGTGGTTATAATATTTATTTTGAATTAATAATTTGCTATTTTATACAATTTTCTCTATAAAAATATCTATAAAGTAAGAAAATAAAAATTAAAAGTTTAAGCATATCTAACGGGAGACAATAAAATAAGTTAGCACAATTTTCAAGCATATATAATGTATATAATATAAAATATACCACTATTTGAAAATATATTTTTTATGACATGCATTGAATATCTGTTTTAAAAAGCTTGTATTCCCTTTCATTTTCAATCATGTAAAAACGTTTTTGAGTTTTGGTTATATTTGTTAAAGTCAATCATTTTTGAATTGAGAACCATTTGCCTTTCAACTCTTTTAATTCTCTTCCAAAGCCAAAGTTGGGCCAATTTTTCAGCCCAACTTCATTTCCAATTCCTTCAGCACACCCGGCCCAAATCCATCCTTTCAACAATACCCAGCATACATACAGCAACACATACACCCACCCGTTCTCGTCTTCCTCAGTCCAGCGAATGAAACCCAGAAATCGTAGCCCGCGTCTCTCTCTTCTTTCCCTTATTCTTTCCGTACGCAAATCCTACAAGAACATTCTTGAATTGTTCAGGTGGAGCCATCTCCATGCCCGTTATCCGTTGATAATTGGTACTATTACTAGCCGTTTGAACCTTATCCTCCAAGAATTCGAAATTCGAATTTGAATTCATTCTAAAGCTCATCCGATTTCCCCCCAAAAATCTGCTCTAAATCCCCTCTATTTAAACCCCCTTTTACCTTCAACTTTGGGGGTGAAAAAAGATAGAGGTTGGAAAATACAAGAAAAAAAATGAAATTCACCAAGCATAGACAGGCAAATATCGAAATAGAAGTTTGAACGATAGTGTTTATATCAGTGAGATTTCTGGGTCCTCTGTTTGGAATTCGAGTTTTCGTCATTGGTGGTTGATTAGCTCATCACCCAAGCTCGTCGTTGTTCCAGTGTCGCTGCCCGGAGAAAGGTATCGTTTCCTCCTTAACCTTCTCTTCGTCTTCTTCTATTTCTTATATGCCTTGATACTCTGTTGTTGTGTCACTGTTATTTGTAGATGAGAATTGATGACTTCGATTTTCTATATATGTGTTCTTAATTGATTTCCTTGATTCAATCTTGATGTGGAAGTCGGGTTTTGCCGTTTTGTATTTTGTATTGTCGCTTATTTGGTTTTCGGTGACTCCTCTTCTTGTGAATCTCTGATTGTCAGGTTTTACATTCAGTTTTGCGCTTTCTTTTCAAAATAAGGATAGAATCTTGAAGCAAGGTTGTTTGTGTTTTATCTATTGTTTTGTTGATGTAGTAACTTGTTTTCAAATCCCCTGATCGTTCTACTGTCTTGTTTGAATCGAATTTATGTTTCCATCTGCCTAAATTTTTAGTCAAAAGCGCTCACTATTTGTAGTTAAGCTCATAAGGTTTACTGTCCAGATTGTAGTTTGCTTTCAAAGTCGTTGCCTAATTTCTCTTTTCTGATCATGTTGGCCGTGTATGTTCTTGTTGAGTTAAGCCTAAAATGTAATGGGTCAATCTTTTTCTCTCCCTGCGTGTTTTTTTTCTTGCTTTGTTCTTATTTATTTTGGTTAGTAATCCTCTTATCTTGTTTGTTGGCCTTAATTGTTCAATTCTTAAATGATTAGATGTCAACAATTAGGAAGTCACTGGAATTTGTTTCAGCAGTTATTAAAGTATTACTTATATGTTTGCTTTTGTTTTGTTTGATAGCTACTAATCTATCCTTTCCTTACCTTAAATTGGTCTCTTGTTTATTTATGCTATATAATTTCCTAAAGTTGTTACCATTTAAGTTTGAAGCTTGTCTAAATAAAAGTGACTTAATAAAGTAGTGTGCTAAATATTGCTTTCCCAAACTTTATAGTATAAGTTTATGACTTTTGGTGCGCTGTCGAATTTTTTTTTTAATTCAGTCAAGGTTGATTATGTATGCCTCATGTATTACCTTAATTATGTATTAACTCCTCTGTTTTATTTTTCATTTCTTGGATGCATGTGATGCTGAGTCCACTGGACTCCCCCTTTCTTCCTTTGCATTGCATTTTTTAGCCAAAGAGGCGCAAATCTTATTCTTGCTAAGTCGGAAATTAATATACAGGGCCAGAGAAGATCGCAACTTAGAAAAGTCCAAGAGAACGGACTGTATACACTAAGTATACACCATATACAAGCGTTGGAGGTGAAAACAGGTTGATATATAGCCCTTATACAATCAGTATATACTGATATACAGGTCAAAATACAGAAAGTACTGGGCGAAAATGAAATACTGATGTTCGAGAGCTGATTTAGGTGGTATACATTTGGGATACAGTTCAATATACAGGAAAAGACCCGAAAATACAGCCTGTATACCGAGTATACAAGCTAGCCCATCCTTTTGCACAACAAGTAGGTCCAGGCAATAACAATGGGTCAAACGGCCCAAAGAATATCCAACAGTTGATTTTGATGGGTCAAAGTCCATTATTTTGACTTATTATTAGACTTAGGACAGGTTGGGCCGAAGCCCAAATCTGACATTGCTCTCCTCTTTTATTATTATTTGTTTATTGTATTAAGGGATAGGGGTCTGAAAAATACCCTAACTTTGGTCGAATTTGTTGTTGCGATACTAAATTTTAATGAGGACCTATTACCTCCCTAGACTATTTAATACCGTATTTTAAACATATATATTTGTCCACGTGGACATAAAAAATAATGTAAAATTATAAATAGTAATGTGTCCACGTGGGCACATATATATACCTTTAAAATACACTATTAAATAGTTCAGGGGGTAAAAAATACGGTATTAAATAGTTTAGGGAGGTAATATGTCCTCATGAAAGTTTAGTATCGTAACAGCAAATCCGATCAAAGTTGAGATATTTTTCAAATCCTTATCCCTTGTATTAACTCTATATTTTTATCTGATTTGGTTTAATCTAAGTAAATTTCCAAAAGATAGTCGTTTCTTCTCCTCTATGTTTAATTGAAATATTTATATTTTATTTATCACTTATTTTTATTTATTAGTTGTTTTTCAATATTAGGAGCTATTTTACTTAAAATATCCCATTTTAGTTTAACTTTTCCTTTCAAATAAAAATGAGTTTTCTTTAAATAAGTATTTTCAAATTTTAGTCAAGTCGTACTACGTCAATCGCACGTTAGCAGACACTTTAAGTGCCTAACATTTTCTTGAAGTGTAAATTGAACTTTGAATCCCCTTTTTAGTTTTAAGTCTTTTAAAAATTATAAGTTTTCTTAATTTCTTAAAAAATTAAGTGGAGATTCTATTTTTTTAAAAGAACAATTTTTTGAAAAAGTATCTATTTTTTTTAAAAAAAAACCTTGAAAATATCCAACCCTATCTCAAGGACGCCTGACTTGAGGAGACCTGCTCCATGAGGACGCCTGACCCGAGGAGAACCCTACTCCCTGAGAACGCCCTACTAGAGGATGCCTGACCCAAGGAGACCTATTCCTCGGAAATTCTGACCCGAGAACGCCTGACCCGAGGAGATCTGCTCCCCGAGAACGCCTAACCCGATGATGCCTGACCCAAGAACGCCTGACCCAAGGAGACCTACTCCCTGAGGACGCCTGATCGAGGATGTCTGACCCGAGGAGACCTCCCTGAAAACGCCTGACTCGAGGATGCCTAACCCGAGAACGCTTAACCCGAGGATGTCTGACTCGAGGAAACCTACTCCCTGAGAAGGCCTGACTCGAGGATGCCTAACCCGAGAACGCCAGACCCGAGGATGCCTGATCGGAGGAGACCTACCCCCCAAGAACGCCTGACCCGAGGATGCCTGACCGGAGGAGATCGAGTACCTCGAGAATGCCTGACTTGGAGACCTACTCCCCGAGAACGCCTGACCTGAGGATGCTTGACCCCAAAATGCCTGACCAGAGGATGCTTGACCCGAGAAAGCCTGACCCGAGGATGCCTGACCCGAGAACGCCTAACCCGAGAACGCCTAACATGAGGATGCCTGATCGGAGAAGACCTATTCCCTGAGGATGCTTAACCGAAGGCTCCACCTACTCCCCGAGAACGCCTGACCCAAGGAGACCTACTCCCCGAGGACGCCTGACCCGAGAAAACCTACTCCCCGAGAACGCCTGACCCGAGGATGCTTGACCCAAGAATGCCTAACCCGAGGACGCTTGACTCGAGGATGCCTAACCCGATGATGCCTGACTGGAGGAGACCTACTCCCCGAGGATACCTGACCCGAGGATGCCTGACTGGAGAATGTCTAACCCGAGGATGCCTGACTGGAGAATGTCTAACCCGAGGATGCCTGACTGGATGAGACCTACTCCCTGAGGATGCTTGACCGGAGGCTCCATCTACTCCGCGAGAACGCCTGACCCAAGGAGACCTACTTCCCGAGGACACCTGATTCGAGGATGCCTGACCCGAAAACGCCTAACCGGAGGAGACCTATTCCCCGATGACGCCTGACCCGAGGAAACCTACTCCTCGAGAACGCCTGACTAGAGGATGCCTGGCCCGAGAACGCCCGACCTAAGGACGCCTATCCTAAAGAGACCTACTCCCTGAGAACGCCTAACCCGAGGATGCCTGACCGGAGGAGACCTACTCCCCGAGAACGCTTGACCCGAACTTTACCTACTCCCCGAAGATGTATAACTCGAGGATGCCTGACCCGAGAAGACCTATTCCTGAAGGACGCCTGACCCAAGGAAACCTACTCCCCGAGGACGCCTGACCCAAAAAGACCTACTTTCGAGAACACCTGACCCGAAGATGTTTGACTTGAGGACGCCTTGTCCCTAAGGACATCTGACCCGGGGAGAGCCCTACTCCTCGAGAACGCCTAACTCAAGGAGACCTACTCCCCGAGAACGCCTGACCCGAGGAGAGCCCTATTCCCCGAGAAGAACTCCTAGCCCGAGAAGACCTACTCCCCGAGAACGCTTGACCCGAGGTTACTTGACCTGAGGACGCCTGACTGCTATTTTTATAAAATTTGTACATGCCTAATTTTATGTGTCATTCTACTAAATATGTGTTTAGTCAAACACAACAATATCATCTAATTTTAACACAATTTTAGTTATGATGGAAAAATACATCTGAAAATGTTAGTTTTTAGTTTATATAGTTTGACTATTAAAAATAAAATAGTAACAGTTACAAAAGAACGGAGGGAGTAGTTCACGAAATAGGAAATGTTGAACTATGTAAAACTAATTAAGATAATGTACCATCTAACATTATCAGAGTTGTTGACATAGAATTAGCGTTGATACTTATAATATTTAAAAAATGATTAAAACACCTAAATAGGACTAACTTGCTTTTTACCAACCAAAAACGGCACAAGTATATAGAAAATGATGTACCACATTAGAGGCAACCATGCTATTCCCATGTATACATGTCCAGTAACTCCATTATTTTATAATGTGATACATAATCTTTAGGTTTATTCAAAAGTATGTAATTTTAATCTGGTTAAAAGATGCAACAAGAAAATAACAAAAAACTTCATTTCATACACCAAATACCTTTTCAAGAAGCAACATATATTAGACAACCATGATTACGTCCCCATGGTGGTTCACTACTAAATCATCAAAAACTCAATTCTGCTAAATCATGATTGACTACATGTACATTGACATTTCAAAAGTTAATATTGCAATAAAGATCGGAAGATGAAGCAATTCAAGATTGACATTAAATAAACATAATTAAGTACTAAACAAGTGATACAAAGTTCAAGAAATAGTAAATACAAATTATTAAGTCTATGGGAATTCAAAATACACGTTTCACGAACTATAAGGAGAAATCTAAACATCCGAGTTATTCATATACTAATGACATATGGTTAAATTGTATATAGTCTCTTACTAATTTATTAATTGTATGAATAGTATTTACTACAACGTTTGGATTTTCTAGTGTTATATACTATAATATTATATAATTACTATCCAAATATAATTAAATAAATATTTTATAACATTTTAATGTAGAGTAGCTTTAATGGCATTATTGTAGTAACTCAGTTTTATAGGAATATTTTGATATTTCAAGTTTCAACTTTATTTGTTCCCACTTATAGTAATATACTAGTTTTTGAACACGTGCTATGCACGTGTATCCCATACATCGATACACATTTTTTAAAGTAATATAAGCAACACTAATATTGGTAAATAATAAGTTACACAAAATTCCATTTGAAACATACAGGCCTGAACATGATTGTAAATACAGTTTGAGTTTGTCAAATATCATAACTAAATTTAGCTAGACAATTAAGCATGATGTGTACATATACCACAAGCCAATAAAAATGTGATGTATAATTTTGGTCCATCCATTCGTATAGCATATTTATTTCATATATTTGATACATTAATCTATAATATCAATAAATATAAATATACTTATTGTGGGATTCAATCCATAATGAATGTCACTGTTTAAAAGAGAGATAGAAAATTGTTAACCACAACAAAGACATATTTGAATAGAAAAATCAAAATATTTTATTATGTCAATACTCATGCATCTTGATTGAAGCTATTCAATGTCATAACAATTTAAAGGCTCGATGGCAGCTATCTTTCTCGACTCATGTCAAAAAAATAGATTGAACCTTTACTCGCATAAATTTTTCTACTTCAAAGGCATCAAATTTGTAACACTGTTTCTTTTAGCCAAAAGGTATCCGAAATAGGTATATAAAACTTTATTTGCAAAACAGAATAAGTGATCAACTTTAGTTAAGAGTAGTGCTACAAAGAAGAAGAAGAAACTTGTTTTCATCTTCTCTATAGTGCAAAGTTTGCACATCTCGTGATGCTAAATTCTCAGGTTCATTGCACTGCAAAATTAGTGCATCCAAAAGAATAAGAAAAAGCTTTATACTCAACCAAAGTTTGGTTACCAAACTGTTATATCAAAGAAGTCAATGTTAACTAAAAGTAGCTTCATACTGAAACACAATATTGTGCTTTTTATTAGTAAAATCATGTTATGGCCAAACAAACTCGGCAATATTTATAAAATTGAAATATAAAATAGCTACAATAATTAATTAAAACTTCAAGTACAATATGGATCATCTCTATGAACTGAATGAGGGAAACAAAGAAAAAGAGAATAAAAGATCCATATATTCTTACCATGAAATTTGATCAATAAATAAATTTATCAATAAAATTAATGTAATTGTCACATTTCTACAGTATGAGCTTGGAAAAAAACAACATTTATTCAAGAAACGATATAGAATTTGTCTAGAAAGGGAAAAATTATATATATCAAGCACTGTAAAATTTAAGAAGTAATAGTAAGCCAAATTTAAATAAACACTACAAGAAGTAGGAAAGTTACCTTTTTCAATTTTCTGTTGGCCTTTTTACATTTTAAAATTGTGTAGTCTTGGAGGAGTTGTTCTCTCAATTTTGAAAAAGAACATGTTCCTTTTTAGCAGTGATAACATAAGATATAAAGGGGGGTGTAGAGATTTAATAGAATGTAGAGGGGTGTAATTAATTTTCAAACTGATATTATAAATTGAGAGATTACAGTTTTCAAAGTGATTTTAATAAGACAAAACTTTTGGGTTTTCAAAATTATGAATGTAAGCCGCTAGACTACGTTTTTTTTACTTAAAAAAAAATCACCTTTTAAATGGATGTAGCATATAATTTATGTTGAATTTGTTGCTAAGTCTTTTCAAATTCTTCAATGGTTTGGAGCAGTAAAACTTCTTTCTCCTAATTTTTTTTTTTTAATCTTTATTTGAATGCACATTCTTTAGTAATTAGTAATTAGTACTATATATTATGATGATATAATATGATGATGATAATTAAATTAAATATACATATAGATTCTAGATGATAAATATTATTAAACTAGGGAACACGTCCGCGCGTCGCGCGAGGATTAATAGATATGTGTTAGGATGTTTTTTATTTTGGATTAACTATATCATTATATTATTTGAGCATATCATTATCTTTTCATTTGAAATGATGATACATAATGAAACTTATCAAATTTAGTATCTAATTAATGTGAATAATACATTCTTAATGAATAAGTCAAAATATATACTCTATTAAAAAAATACTTTATTTTCATTGCTATAATATATAAATACATCAACAACGGCCCATCATTCTTTATTAGATTGATGTTTAGAGAATATATTCTCTAATCATAATTTATTTCAGCTCCCTATTACATAAAAACCAATACATGAAAAATGTCATGTCTTTCTTTGTTTGTTTGATCT
>JAJOOR010024198.1:0-15086 GCA_036250505.1 Solanum acaule | reverse complement strand
AAACATCAGCTACAGCAGCTGAATCCTTATGTCCTTTAGGGAGCAACCTCTTGTAACTCTGAATGTACAAAAATACAACCAAATCAAACACATTAACACCAACAGACCCAATCTCGGAGGGCTTAGCGGTAACGAGAGGGTCAGAGACGGAGGGAAGAACACAGGCAATGGTTTCAAGGAGAAGTTGAGCTTGGTCAGGCGAGATCTGAAGGGACTCAGCAATGGATTCCGGGTTAACACGGTAAGTTGATTCAGCCGAAAGGGACAATAGCTTGTCCTTAATCGGACATAGGGTTTGTGTTCCGTCGGTGAAAATTAGCTTTGGGATCGGTAATAGGCCGTGTTCGAATGGCTCTCTACGTGGGTGTATGTAAGCTGGGGAGGGGGATGGTATCGTTGCCGGTGATGGTGTTTCATCGGTTTCTGCCATTGGTATTATGGGAAAGAAGAAGGGAAGGAAGAGAAAAGCTAGTGAAAATGGCAGTGATGGGAAGAATATCAGGGAGAGAAGAAGCGGGGCTGAAAAGCCCGCTTGGCCCGTGCTTCAACGCGCGCGGTTTTTTCCTGGACAGTAGGTTAGACAGAACGTTATTTTTGGTGCATTTTTGAGTGAACTATGCTCTCGTTGTCACTCCCCAAATTTTGGCCCACACGAACTGACATTTGGTGTCTTTAACTTGCTCAATCAAAACAGCTCTACATGATATATACTTGAAACATATAAGAAATAAGATGAAATAAAATCATTAAGTAATTTTTATTCATAAAATATTGTCTTTAAGTTCATGTCATAAGAATCTAATATATCGAAAAAACTTATGGAGTTTGCATAAGTGAACATTTAGACTCGTGTATGTGTGAGGCCTCTAAATATTACATGAATAACAATGTTTACTAGGACAAGGTCTCGGCATAGCCATAAGCTAACAAAGCTGAATAAATAAAGATTATGCCACAAGATCAAGTAAGGCTCACCAAAAGTTGAGTGTGGAAAACTTAGCGTGTAGCTCTCTCTTCCTGAAAATTTGAAACTATATCATGAAATGCAGTGCCCGTACAATAGGATCGTAAGTAAATGTGGAGTGGTACTTGTATGTAATACTAGAATGGCAAGGCCCGTGCCCAACATTGACTTGTTTGTACAAAAATTTTGAAGGATAAAATAATATCAATTTTAACCCAAAAAAATGATGATGGAGAAAAAAATTGTTTGTACACCAGTACTTTTCCATGGAGATCAAATAGTTGACGAAGCAAACAAAACATTTATATATGTAATAGTTATAGGTAACATTCTAAAAGGCTGGTCTGCAAATAGGTATGTGATAGTGCTTTTGTCTTCATATAATCGACATTGTAGATGAGAATCTTGAAGAAGAACACCTGCAAAAAAGGGAATAGAATAAATGACTTGTAATTTCATCTTGGATCAAGATTTAAATATGCATATGGTATGAGAAGCTAAGAGTACTAATTTTCCAATTTAATTAGATGTACTGTAGCAAGAAATAATCAAATTTGAAGAGTTAGAACTAATGCCAAAATATTCAAGAACCTTCACCAAATGGAATACAAGTCACTTTTGAAAGGAAAAAAATAATGAAGAAAATTAACGCATTTAGATTAATAGATAAACAATCTAACTTAAACGATTCTCATGGTTTCTATTTCCTCACCAACCATGAAACAAAAGAGTCAAAATTCTCGTTGCACCTTTGCTACAGTGAACCTTCTCAATGAATTTAGCAATTACAGTTTTCACTTTCTTGCGGTTCTCTTCATTAAATATGCACATATGCACAGAGAAGAATTCCGAAAGAAATGTACAAAATTTTCCAAAGCAATATTCAATAACCCACTAGAATGTGGGAACCTCAACAACCTAAATCTCACCAACTTTCAATACCATACAAGGCTCCATGATCGAAGTGTCTTGCACGCAAACTTATATTTCTAGAAGTGCCATGTATTATAAATGTTGTGAAATAAGCTCTGCCATCTTTTTTCCTCAATTGAGTAGATAGACCAAGCCAAAGGTTTATTTAGCAACTAATACCACACTCGATGTATGTTGCAACTCACACTGAAGTGATTCAGTTTCTCCATTTAAGAATTGATACAATAATAGAAAATCAATTTCAGCTTCTTGATCTTAGGCGTATTTATATGTCTAAGGACCTAATAATACTCATATTTAAGCCAAGTTTGAAATCAATTCGTGTTTGTTTATAGTCGTATCGAGTCGTTTGAGTTCATTGATACTAACCTATATGATTAGTTGTGTAGGTGAGCCTAAATGTAGAAACGAGCACTAAAATGGCATGGGGAATCAAGAGAGGACCCAAACGAAAAGAAGCAAGGAAGAAGAATGAAGAAATGACTTTCAAGGCACATTTGTATCCTCTCCGCATCGCAGAGAGGAATTCTATTCTTGCTCGTGAAATGATTTTGTGGGACAGAAAGCTCTGCGTCCTCTCCGCGTCGCGGAGAGGAATTCTGAATTTAGTTCACGAAATTCAAATTGAGGCAGAGTGGTCCGTGTCAAGGCCACGTCACAGGGAAGAGAAAAGATTCTCAGAATGAAATTCATGAAGCTCTCTGCATCACGCTATGGCATGCCACATTTGGCATTTTCGAATTTAGTATAAATAGGTCAGTATTTTATTTTATTAAGATGATTCTTTTTTCTGGGTTTTGAAGAACGACGACTTGGAGAGCTATTTCATCATTTTTTAGGGTTCTTTCCTAAACTCTTTAACTTTCGATCTCTTTATGATAATTAAATATTGCTTGATCGAAACTATTGTTATGAGTAGCTAAATACCCTAGTTCTAGGGTTGTGTCTACAGGATGATTGTAATTTATTGAGTTTTCATTGGGTTAATATTGATTATCATATGAATCTTTCTTATGTTTTTGTTTTTCGTATTTCGTGCATGATCACCATTGAAATAAACACATTGTTGAATCAAACATTCTAGTCAATAGCATCATCTTAGATGGGTTGTGGAACTTGGAAAATATACCTTACCCTCTTCATCTAAGTGTGCGTCAAAAAATCAAACAAATAAATATTCCTAACATCTCGAACTTAGTAGACAAAAACCTACTTAGGCCATAACAATGAATGGAATATTCGGTACCTCATCAGTGTACAATAATATAAAAGGGTAAAAATAACATTAATCAACCACCCTTTAAAGATTTTAACTGGATCTGGAAACTCCAGTGCCCTAATAAAATCAAGTTCTTCATTTGGATAAGTTATTACAGGAGACTACCGACTTGGCACCATCTAGACTCAATTGGGATCAACATTATCCCAACATGTACTATTAGAAGGGAAATGGATACCGATACACATATTTTCGTTAAATGCACTAAAGCTATCCAGTTCTGGGATAAGTTAGGCATGCTACAATTTCTACAACCTATTATCGGTGGTAGAGAAACAGATTGGCTTACTACTATTAGAAATATCAAGAAATTTAACATTCACAACAACATTGAATGGAAATATGTCTTTCCTTTTTATATATGGTGCATATGGTTGAACATAAATCATAACTACCATAACGGGAAAAAAAAGAACATCGTAACATCTACACCTCTAGATAAAGCTATAGAATTCTACTATCTAGGCAAGAAAGAAAAAATAGCAGCAATGTAAAGCCTAAGCAGAAGTGGCTATCCCTAGAGTTTGGCTTCTAGCTAAACACTGACGGCTTTTACAATTAATCTTCAAAAAGGGGGCGTAGGAGGAGTAATACAAGATTATAGGGGATCTTGGATAGCTGGATTCTCAACGAAAGTTAATGTTATTAATGCACTACACTCAGAACTACTAGCCTTATTCTAGGGCTTATAATGGCAACAAGAATGTGTATCTCAACTATCCAAATTGATATAGACTCATCAGATATCATAGACATTATCTATAAAGGTCATGACTCATTCACTACCGCATTTTTTTAATGCAGAGAGTTACTCCAAAAGTTGGGGAACCCACAGATCAGCCATAACTACAGGGAGCAGAATCAGGTGGCCGATATGCTAGCTAAAGAAGTAGTAAAACGAACAGAGGACATAGATTTTATGGAATGGACAAAGCCACCATTGTTTTTTTCGAAGACCATTAATGCTGATAATGAGGGAGCCACTTTTGATAGGCAGGACTTCCTCCTACTAGTATTGGATAATTTTAATTTTGTTGGTAACATAACATGTATTATGTTTGATTGTAATGCTTCAGACAACTGGCCTTGTAAGAATGCATATTATAAATAATTAAATAAACACCTTTTCAACCAAAAAAAAAGAAAGAAATAAAAGGACAATTAAAGCAATATTAATAATACATGGGAAAGAATCAAGTAATTTTATCATTAGGTTGACCTCGACGTTTTGCATTAGTAATCATAGTGTATTTCTTTTTTGAGAGTTTATTCGTTTATTGACATATCCACCAAGTGAGCACATGTAGTCCAGTCTCAGCCCGACATGCTAAGTCATATCATCATCCTATCAGGGTGATGAGACTTAAATATCATAAGCTAGAATTTGGAATGATATCCATATTGGGGGTAACATAGAGGAATCACCGAATTAACGGTACAATCCTTATCGACATTTTCATGTGTTGTTTCAGGGGTTTGTCATACAACTCAAGTCTTCTCAGTTAATAATTATTTTCCCAACATTTAAGTAATAAAAGTTAGCTCAATGTCTCATAATCATGATTTGTTTTCATTGTTATTAGGATCATAGCATAAAATCATCAAGTTCATATATTTTAATAAAATATCATAATTCATCATTTATTATATTTTTATGGTGAGAACAATAAAATTCATAGGATAGACATATAATAGAAATCTAAGGACAACATAAGGAGTTCATGACATTTGTAGTAAGGTACATGAAGAAATTATAGCGTTTTCATAATTTAAACTCGAACTTGTCTCTTAAAGAAAAGTTTCTTGAGTGACTATTGCCTCTACTTTTTGTATCTAATTGAATAAAAGTGCAACCAAGTATATGAAATATCAGTTGCTGGAAACTTGGAGTGCTTGCTCTCATAAGAAGATGATAGTTGCATTAATATCAACAACATATACGGCAGCAGGTCGACGTGTCCACTTTCGCATCTAAGGATATTTTGATACGGTTTCTCTGTCTTAACAACCACGCGTTTTGAGATTTAATCTTTAGAATCATGCAAAAAATCAGAGGGATACTACACGAGCTTTGCCCCTATGTCAACCTTTAGCTTCTTGAAGTAGTTTTTTCTATTTATTGAGCTCCATCTAATGCAACACGCTTCGAATGTTCACTTTGGTTATAATAATAGTACTTACACATCACATTGTTAATGTTGTAAACATTTTATCAACGAGAAGTTCAAGGTTCAATACCAACTCATTGGGCCTGTGCACCGCACAAGCAACTCCCCACTAGTATATATATATATGGTTTTTTTTTAATATTTTACAATCAATAATCAATACAAAGTTAATTATCATGTGATAATATTAATTTTTTTATTAAATTAATATACTCTAATGTGAGCAAATTATAATTTAACAGTATTCGCACATCCAACAAATATTGGTTTAATTCTTTTAATTTAAGTTTTACATTATTAATGAGTCTACATCAGTATATTTATTGTTACTTTTCATATTTCATATATTTATTAATAAATTTAAATATGTGAATGATGCTTTATTATATCAAATAATAAATAAGTTAGTAATAATTTTGTTTGATACGTGAGAAAATGATCAAAATTGTCCTTTATCTTTGAGTTAATAGTTAAATTAATCCATGTCTTTTCACATGAAGCACTAATAGTCCTTCATGTTTCAAAAAATGGTGCACTTTTGGTACTTTCTCAAACCTCCGTCTAATATTTAATGATTACATTTGTATCCACGTGAGAAAGCCTCATATGTTATATACCATAACACTCTTTCCATTATTGCTAACCAGATATTCCGTATTCCTAATTCCATAACTTTGATTCTCATATTAAATAAATAGAATAAAAATAAAGAGATTGGTAATTTGATAAGTAAGATTCATTTAGTTGCATCTTGTTGCTTTTGAAGAGTCTCTTCTTTTCCTTTTTTTTCCATCTTTCTTCAATGGAAGTCTTCGATTAATAGTAAAATTCTCTATTTCTTTGAATGCAAAGCAATTCTCATCGTCCTCAAGCCTTCAAGTTTAAACTATCTTTTGCTATTATTATTTTTATTTTTTTTGTGTGTAATTTTTGTGGAAATTTTGTTCTGTGTTTGAGTGCAATTCTAGTGTTGTTTTAGTGCGAATCTAGTGCAACTATTTTGATGCACTTTTGGGGTTTGTTTTGGTGTTATTTTGGTGCAATTTAAATGTTGTTTTGGTGCTGTTTCACCGTAGTAAATCTGGTGCTGCTGTTTTTTCCAGTAATATTTTGAGACGTTTATGGTGCCATTTTAATGCTTTTTCGTGTAGTTTTAGTACTTTTCTACTGTTGTTTTGGTGCAATTCTAGTGCCATTTTAGTGTAAATCTGGTGCGCAACTGTTTTAGTGAAACTCCCATGTTGTTTAGGTGCACAAAAAAGACCATTCAAAATTAAATGAATGTTTGAGAGAATATCAAAAGTGCACCAACTGTTGAAATATGGAGGATTATTAGTGCTCCATATTAAATGATAAAGATTACTTTTGATTAGTGGTAGCAAATGGGTGGTTGAATCAAATTTGAGTGGGTTAAAAATGGGTCAACATAAAATGGGTAATAATTCATCCTGCCCATATTTGATATACGTAAAAATAGATTGGGTAACAAATGGATCGGGTAAAATACAGGCTTACCCATATTTACCCATATTTTCATGAGTAAATAGTACTTTGCTTAAGAATTCAACATGGAGAAAATATTTTAGTCTTTTTTGGATGAAAAATGTTAAAAATACTTTATTTTGTTTTATTGTATCATAAAAGTAAAAAAAAAAATCTTATAACTTTTCAATCCAAAATAAATTTACACAATAACAAGGGAAAAATATTTTAATTTAAAAGTAAATGAATATTTACCTTTCAAGACTAAAACATGCTTAATACATTTTAAGCAATATCAGTACTAATACATGATTTGCTTATTTTATACACTTTTATTTGTTATCGAATATAAAATTAAACAAAAAATAATTAAAAAAAAAGAATTATAATTAACAAAAGAAATGTACATTTAAAACATACATTTTTGGAGGGTCAAAGACTTCACCTTTTCAATTACCGAGAGAATAATTTGTTTTATAGAAGAACATAAAATGGAAGAGAAGTTACAATATTTTTTGTGATATCATTAATTTTGAGTGAATAAAAGTTGAAAGCTTAATGAATATGAATATCAATCCATATTTTACTATATAAAAAAATAAAAAAATAAAATAAATACACATCTTCTTTTACCATAATCTCTAAAATTCCCTACCATTTAAAATTTTTCAAAAATTCCCTCTCGGATACATCACTCCCCTCTCATTGATACATCCATATCTCCCTCTCGGATACATCCATTTCCTCTCGAATAAATGCCTCCCCTTTCTGATTCATTCCTTCCTTCTCTAATACATCCGTGATAACATCCTTCCCTATGTATCCGTATGTCCTATCTCCTCTCGAATACATCCTCTCTCCTATATATTTGAATGTCTGCTAATGTATCCAGAAGTTTAGTAATGTAATTAACTCTGAACATTATGAAATTTATATAAATTATACTATATAAAAATTTATTCACCCAACCTATTAAAATATGAACGAAATACTAAAATATGAGCTCATTTTACTAGCACTAATTTTAACTATTAACTCAAAGATAGAAGTACAATTTTGATCTTTTCCTCTGGAGGGCGTATAGTAAACCAAAGTTTTTCTTGTATAATAAAATAATAAGTCACGGCGGTTTCTCCTCCGCCCATAGCATAGACCATAGTTGTTCTTCTTTCTTTCTCTGCGCAAGATCCGATTCCCCAACATCCTATCGCTCTTTATCATCAATCACCGTTTCGCCTATCATACACCTTTTTTTGTACCCTATTTCTTTTTGTTTTTTTCCTCTAGTGAAATGAAATGTTGATTGGTTCAATGATTTATACTTTTGGCTTTTCACTTATGAATTTTTCTTGATTTTTAGGTGAAATTACCATTTTTGGTGGTGGAGTTTGGATCTAATTTAGATAAAAGGGCGGGTTTAATTCCTGGGCAGAGAACACGTAATAATTTCATATAAAAATTGATACCTTTTAGCTGAAAACTAATCTTATCAGGGTTTGATTGAGGGTCTCAGAAGATGGTGACAGTGAATATTGGAATGCTCCATTATGTATTGGATCATGTATATGGTGCGTTTGTTCACAGAACAAAACTAAGCCCACCTTTCTTTTCTAGAGGATGGGGAGGTACAAAGCTTGAGCTTTTAGAGAAAATGATTAAGCAATTGTTCCCCGATGTTGAAGGACAGAATTGGCCTCCCACATTGGTACAACCTGTTTGGAAAACTGTTTGGGAATCTCAAACGGCTACTCTCAGAGAAGGTTTTTTTACGACTCCTTGCCATGATCAGCTGCTTAGTGCATTGCCTCCAGAGAGTCACATTGCAAGGGTTGCTTTCCTCGCCCCCAGATATACCCCGCCTCATAAGACGGCCTGTGTCGTTCATCTTGCTGGTTATCTCTCTTCTTCCCTCAACTAATTTGGGATTCAGGCCTATTTGATTCATTAATTCATATATTCTTTGTGATAGATAGATGCTCATCTTTACATTTGGTTTCTGTTTTTGATTCATACCCAAATAGTAGGAGAGCAGTTTAATTTAATTCTATCTGCTTGTGCTAATTATATGAACAAATGCTAGGTGTTTCAGTCTCTTCTAATGTATATTCAAGTTAAAATATGGCATGATGTCATGATGTGGTGACTACCTGACTTATAACTTCTATTTTTATCAACCGACTCATGATTCTATTGATACATTTGAAGGTGGCTAGACCTTGCCTTCTTGAAAACAATGAGATACTGGTGAACCAGTCTTCACTATGAGCAAAAAAGTTAGTACATACAAGTGGCAATAGAGCTGTTGCTTCAAGCACCATGTTTTCTCCTGCTGACTTGGAAATATGGAAGCTTCCATCTATCAGTGTTAAGAAGGCCTTTCATCTGTCTTGGCAAGGCATTAAAGTTAGAATAGATATCACTATTATCAGTGGTGTGGCTCAGGGATGCTAACTTGTCGGTAACTTTGTTGGCTTCCCTAAAGAAGTGGTTGGTAGTGACTTGGTTGGACTTCACCAAGAGCTTAATCTTATTGACAATGTCTTCAGTTCTCCAAGGACTTGGCCATGCACCCTGAATACAGCTCTGCAACAGGAGGGAATCAGTTTTACCAAATACCATGTGGAGACCATTCTGAGTGCACCAATTGAGACCACAAAGAAATGATTCAGCTTCAGCCAGATTACTGTTCCCTCTTCCAAGTAGAAGACAAACAGCCATTGAAACGTGCCATCTTGTCCCTCACCACCCCACCTCCTCCATAGTTCCCTTCAATACAACAACCATCTGGGTTAAGCTTTACAAAGGGACAGTGAGGTTTGATTCAAGAGACTGCAATAGAAATATTTTCCAGAAGTTTCAAGTCCATCAGTTGACAGATACCATTCCAATTATCAGGGATTGGATAGTTGAGAAACTGGAGTTTAGTGAGCTGACTAATGTTGAGGTTAATAAGAGTAGTGGAACTGCTCTAAAAGAGATTTTCGTCATCATATTTAGCACTACATCTAGATCTCCATAACTCCCAAAGAATGATAGGTGGCATGATCTCAAAGAGTAAAGGAAGCTATGAAGTTTCTGCATTTGAAGTTCCACAAGGCATATACAATGTTTCTTAGGGAGGATCTCCTTTAATTGATGCCCAGCCCCGCTGCATAGTATTGCCAGATTTGTTCTGCAAAATGACCAGAATAAAAAATGTGCTCAGCTGTTTCTCCTCTTGGTCTTCTACCAATTACGCAGCAGCAGCAACATATGGACACCAGGTTAATACCAAACCTTGCCACCCTGTCATCTGCTGGGAGTCTGTTCTGAACCTTGCCATCCTGTCATCTACTACCTGTTCCAGGGCAGCCTCAAATGAATCTTGTGCCTTATTGAGTTGAAAGGAGTCAACCTGAATGTACTGCATTATATAAAGCTCCCTTATATTGTATTATCCTTTAGCCAACTCCTATTAATTTTCTTAACAATACCAGGTTTCTGTACAGATACAGGAACCACCATCTGCTAAGATTTCAACAAACCCTTGAATGACGAGGCAAAACTTACCGTAGCTTTCTGACGAAGCAATTTTCAATTGAAGAAATTAGTTTTATCCTTTTCTTGTCACAATATAGTCCTACTATAATGTAATAATATTCCTTTCTTTATCATCTGCTGATTGGATGGATTTCAAATAGAAGATATAGCTGCTTCCAAACAGATGAATCACGACTATGGAAAAATTATTCAATATTTAAAAACAAAGAGAATAAATGACCAAACTTTTTAGGTTTGTCTTACATATCCTGAACTGTTGTAAATGCATTGCTGGTAATGTCATTATCCTAACCAACTCTACCTTTGCACTGTTGAGTTCTTATTTTTTTAGTTTTCCATCTGCAGGTACGGGAGATCATACTTTTGAGCGAAGATTGCGTCTTGGCGGTCCATTACTGAAGGAAAATATAGCAACTATGGTGCTTGAGAGGTAACCATTAATTCCACAGAGTAATGTCTTAGTTTTTTTTTTTAATTTTTTGGTTCTTTGTATATACATTTCTCTTATTCTAGTATCCTTCCATGTTCTGCAGCCCTTTCTATGGAAAAAGACGCCCATTGCTGCAGCGTGGGTCAAAGCTGTTATGTGTTAGTGACCTTCTGCTATTAGGACGAGCCACCATTGAAGAGGCCCGTAGTCTTTTACATTGGTTGGACTGTGAAGCGGGTTTCGGAAAGATGGGTATATGTGGACTTAGCATGGGTAAGGCATAAGCCTCCACTGAAAATTCTAGCTTTTATGATTTGTAAAATCACCATCTTTTTATGCATTTAAAGATGAATGCATTATTTGGTCCTTTGAACAATTCAACCCAGTTTGACTCGTTCATCCAGTTTGAAAAATATTATTTTGTTTTTTTGTCAGTGATGGTGAGTGAAATAGATAATTAAGATCTTTAGTAGTTTAAGTTTTATGTGTGCAGTGCATTTAACAGTTGAAACTGATCCTATTAGAAAAAAGTGTAAAATCTTTGTATGTGTTGGGAAATTTTTTAGAGTCACAGTAAATTGAAGCTGTCAAAGGAATTGTTGTTGAGGAGATGGTAGAATGGGCTATGCAGTCGCTGCAGGAATAATAAGAAAGAACCTTCCTTTTTTTGGATAATTGCATGTTATGCCGTATGACCTGTAAATTATCAAAACAAAGGTATAACCGTTTTCCTCATTGGTTTCTTAAATTTAGCTATTAGGTTCCCTCTACTTTTAGATGTATACTATTATCTGAAATAAAGGAGTATACCAACATGTGTATCCAACCATTGTGCACATGAATATTGTTTATCTAGTACGTATTGGACAGAACCTGCATAAAATTCATGTCTTTTCAAGGAAATTTTCCTTCTGTTAAAATTTGTTTTTTCTTCGATGATATCTAGGAGGAGTACATGCTGCGATGGTTGGTTCATTGCACCCAACGCCTATTGCTACACTCCCTTTTCTCTCTCCACATTCCGCTGTTGTGGCATTCTGTGAAGGGGTACTAAAGCATGCCACTGCATGGGAAGCACTGAGAGATGATCTTTCCGTGCATGAGGCTTCAATGACTCTTGAGGAAGTGAAAGAACGGATGCGAAATGTGTTGTCTCTCACCGATGTTACACGGTTTCCAATCCCAAAAGATCCCAGTGCTGTAATATTTGTTGCCGCCACAGTAAGTGCTAGATCTCACTCTTTGCATGGTATGGTTTACTTGAGGAGGGCCTGGAGCATTTTGGTTGCTCCTTCTGACTCAGATTGATGTGTAATTCCATATCAAGCATGTTTATTCCTGCCAATCAAATGTCTATTCTCACCATTGCTCCTTGACACTTCTTTGTCATGTCGGTAACCAAACTAATCTTGTTTAGTAGCGGAACTACTAATTTGCTTTTGAAATATTAGCAAAACCAGTGTCGAACCAATTTTTTGGATTCCACATTTTTTTCATCTGTGTGAGCAGTGGGGCAGAGTTTCTTTCCAGTAGAGTATAATTTTCTGTTCAGCAGTTTGATCTAAAACCATATCAGGTTGTTTCCTAATAGAGAAGGACATCTCTATTTCTTAATGTAAAGGAAGTGCAAGCTTAATATGTCATCTTAATCATTTTTTCGCCTTGAAGATCATACCCCTGTGGTAATGGTAGAGTCTAAGATAAGATGACCACAGTGGAAAGGTCAATCGGGTTGCTATAAGTATGTAAACTTAATATGTCATCTTGATCTTTTTTCGCCTTGAAGATCATACCCCTATGATAATGATAGAGTCTAAGATGGCCATAGTGAAAAGGTGTTTCGGCTTGCTATTTAGAGTGCCAACAGGTAGATTCTTCCTTGTTATGGAACCATATATAAGAGTTGAGACTTCCATCTCATGAGGCTCCTTCCTGAGCTACCTTGTCGGCTTTTGCATTAAACCACTATTTATGCTAGCAATTTGAGCTTGGACTTCACAATCATTTGATTTAGTGGTGTTGTGCTCTGGTGCGATCTTGAAAGCCCATTGAGCTTCCTCATTTTGAAGTTGCGGGTATGAGATTACAGGTCTAGAACTGCCTTCCTCTCTTGAAGAGCCATACCTTCACAGATGAAAAGTGTCTCTTTATTGTTATAGTCTAATTTTATATTATGACCTCAAATCTCAATCACATATGGCTCCAACTGGAGAACAAACATGAAATCTTTCCTTTGAGCACGGGAACCCTAAGGGGTCGTATACAACGTTTGGTTGACAATTTTAAAACACACATAACTAATACATGTATAAGTTATGAGAGAATGTTTGTATTATTTTATGTAGGATAGAAAGTGGAATAACTAATATATGTATAACTTAACTTATCCCTACATAACTAATACCTGCATAAAATAATACATGGATTCACTCATAACTAATTCCTACATTACTAATACCTGCATGACTCTAACCAACTACCAAATGACCCCTAAGTACTCTGTATTACCTTGTCTGGAAAAAGCTCTACATAATAACCGCTATACTTAAAATGGAAACTTTTGAATGTAACGTAGAGCTGATTACGTAGCTTTATGATAGTTGAAAAGAAAATAAAAATAAAAATACTCTAGTCTTCTAAATGATATGAACCTACTGGTGGAAATCATTTAAACTTCATACATCCAGTGAACTTACATATAGGGGAGCAATGCAGGCAAACATTCATTGCTTTTATCTAAATATAGTTCATAGTTCTCATTTAATTATTGATCAAGGGTTTGTAACCACACGAAATCTCATGAACCGTTCTTTTTTCAGGATGATGGCTATATTCCAAGGCACTCAGTGCTAGAACTTGAAAAAGCTTGGCCTGGCTCAGAAGTTAGATGGGTTAGAGGAGGACATGTATCGTCCTTCCTAATCCACAATGGTTCATTTCGCAGGGCAATAGTGGATGGTCTTAACAGACTACAATGGAAGGAGTCACCTCTGTGACATTGCCATATTTGTGAATAATACACCATGTAATTATTATGTGTTCTTCGCCACTAATTCTCATTGAAATTGATAGTTTATATTATTAAGCATTTGCTGGAAAATGAAAAGGTGCTGGAAAAGCTTTCATTCTTTGCTTCTCCGTGTTGTTGTGTTACTTCAAAGTACAGTCTTTGTTGAGAGCTGTCAAACAAATAAGGTATCATTGGTGAAATTTCCACCTTTAATTTTTATCTAATACTTGTTGAACTGTATTTGTATGGTAGTAGTTTCCTTTTTAATATTTGTTGTTATACTTGTTTTATACAATTTTCTTTTGTGTCTATTTCTTTCCTTACTTTCTTGTGTCAAATATATTTCTTTTGAGGTGAGGGTTTATCATTCTGTCTGCAAAGGTAGAGTTAAGATCTGCATATACTTTATCCTCTGTAGACTTTATTTGTGGGATTATACAGGATATATTATTATAGTTCCTTTTATTTAGGTAGGGAAAAGACATAGATTCCTCTGTAGACTTCACTTGTTGGATTACACATAATATATTATTGTAGTTCCTTTTAATTAGGTAGGGAAAATACATAGATTTCCCCTGAACAAAGATCGAAACAATCAATCGAAACTTTTCTAGATAAAATACAATTATAAACTAACAAATCTATGAGAATTAACCTTATTGCGAACAAAAAAAATTGTGCTTTAAGATTGTGATAAAAAAATTAAAGAAGTGTGATGAAAATAAAGAATGAAGAAGAAGAGGACAATGGGTGGGGTGTGAAGAAGAAGAGGTGTGGGTGTGGGGGTGGGGGTGGAAAAGAAGATTCTAACTTTTTATTTTCACTTGAATTTCAAACTGACGCGTCCATTTTTATTTTTGTTTTATTTTTTTGCCATGTCAGTTTTAGGTGGTAAGAAAATTTACTTTTGAGTAGTATAAGTGTGTAATAGGTTACTATGATAGTTTAAATGTGTAATTGACTTTTCGGGACAAGTTCAAAGGGGGTATTGATGCCTTTTCCCCAATTAGGTATGCCAGTGTATAGTTTGTGCTGCCTGAAGTTTGTATTAGGGCATCTCCAACCTATACTTTATTTTACTCTCTAAATATAGAGGGTGTGTTTGGTATGGAGGAAAATGTTTTCTAATTTTCTCATGTTTGGTTGAGTTAAATGTTTTAGAAAATGTTTCCCAAATCAACTCATTTTCCTCAAATTTAAGAAAATGACTTCCCTTCAAAACTTAAGGAAAACATTTTTCAAAACTCTCTTCCAACTTCAAATTACAATTTTTTTTTTGT